>JAILXH010039041.1:21353-32578 GCA_023558415.1 Piaractus mesopotamicus
TCAAAAGGTCAAATAATAACAAAAGGCTTAAACTAAATTATGCATCATCTTAAAATACGATATGACACAGACAAACAGACAGATGTCTAACCTCTCTGGACGCTGGTCTGTAGCCAAATCCTGATGGCAGGTTTTTGTCTTCTTCACAGCCTTTCGCTCCTGGGCTGAAATGCAACTCCACATGAAAACGCTCCTCTGACGAGGGGTCCTAAAACGACACAGCCACCATTAGGTCACATGCACCACTAGCTAAACCATCAAGATAAACCTACAAGAGCCATTTGCCTCATGAACTGTTACCTTGTTAGGGTCCTCATAAAGCATGATTACAATTTGAGTCATGTAGTTCAGCTCACTGACAACTTTGAGGTAGTCCATGGCCCTTTTCCACTGCTCATCTTTGGTCTCCTGGAAAATTATTGAAAACAACCAATTAAAAATTAACGACTGCCATAATTCATCAGCTTATGCCAGGGTTACACTACACGATTTTTACCCTAATTTAGCCCTAGTTCTCAGTCTGTTCTGGTTGGCTCTAATCTTTAAATTTTGGGGTTGTCGCAGTCACTGGTTGGTAGAGAAAACTGAGTAGCATGTGAGGCGCACAGGTTCACATTTTTTTGCCTCCTCATCAAGATTCAGACCAGTTGGAGTACATAAAACATTTGATTTTTTTCAAGCCAACTCTGGACTTAATCTAGCAGTGATTTAACCTGAACGGATTCCCCAAACAGCCAATGATAACAGAAAAAGAAAAACGCCAAACAAACATTCATTTGCGTAACAAGGCGTTTTACTTTACTGAGGTTACTGTAAGAGTGTAGTTGAGTGCCTGTGCAACATTAAACACTGTCACATACTCATCATGTATCATGTATTCCACAACCTCACTGATGTGTTTTACCCGTTTCTTCTTTACAGTATCTGTGAAAACGGCAGTGAAATCTGCATGTCCCATTAATGTGAGAATGCTTGTGTTCATACGAGTTCTGTGAATGCAGTAGGATTCAAGCTCAGTAGTGCATGACCCTGTCATTTAGTGTGTGATCAACAATATTTCAGTCACTAAAAAAATACATTGCAAAAATCAGTCTTTTCATAATGTGTTAAGATTTTAAAAGTTGTGTAGTATAACCAAGGCTTTAGACTACTAAGCAAAAAGTAAAACTAAGAAGTAAATTGCGTCTCAAATTATGTCTCAAATTTAAAAATGTGTAACATTTTGTTTTTTTAAATAATGATTTGTTCAGAATAATGACATGAAAAATGTACTTCTTTGGAGGATTTAAGAAGGAACGTATAAGATGGCCTACATCACAGAGGGCTCCATAGCGTAGAATTGAGAGGAGAGAGTGCACGTGACTCTCACTGGTAAAGTAGAGCCTAGTACGCACATGACGCTCCGGAGACATGACTCCTCTAGAGTACCTGCACAGAGCACACACATGACAAAAAGTGACTTAAATGACCATCTATTTGACTTAAAATCATTCATGGATAGCCCATCAAACAACCAGTAAATCAGATCAATAAACGACTTTGATTTTCAAAGTTTAAATGTTTGTGTTTTTGTATTTGTAAAGAGAACATTCCTACAGTAATCCTTACAAACTCAACAAGAAGTCATATGGAGGACAAAACAGGCCTCTGGCAGTGGCTTACACTGGGTGAAGCTTGTTGACAGTGTCATCGTCTTGTGTCCTCTGGAGGTCAGAACGGATCTTGCGGATGAGAGGTGTGCAGTAGCCTTTGGCAATGTCTAGTTTCTCAGCTTGCGAAATACCATATTCCTGTCAAGAAGAATTAAAAACTTGCAATAGTACTGCAGTATATACTAGAGATGTACCTACTAGAGATTTGACTTTGTAGTTTGTAGCCTCTTCAAAAGAGCTAGATATCCGTCCAGATATCAGCTTCCACTATACAATGGTTTACTAAGAAGACAAGGTTAACTAACAGAGAAAAATGAGCTCACTTGTGGAATGACTATGTCGGCCAGAGCCTTCGAGAGGCGATAGATCTCCATGGTGTTGTCGAGCTTGAGCGAGCTGTTGTGCTGCACATCATATTTGATGCAGTCATAGATGTCTGGGATCTTGCTAATATTGTAGCGGCCATTCTTCATCTTAAAGTCTTTCTCCAGTTTGGACCAGCGGCGCAGCATTAACTCCAGAGTCTCGCTGTGGTACAGCTGAATGTCTGAAAAAGCAAACACTTTAGCACAACATGGACCAGGAATACACAAATGTTTATTATTTTTTTAATAAGAGGAACAGTTGTTTAGGCCCCATACCTGCTGATTTAGGGTCCTCCATCCTCTGCCTAATCTGTAGTGTTAAGTTCTGGATGAGGGAATACACCTTATCACACGTCTTCACTGGGTTCTTGATCATCTGCATGGACTTCACCAGAGATGTACTCGTTGTGGGAGCCAGCTATCAACAGACAGTAATACACAAAGGAATGAAAACAGCCATCCGTGGACTATGAAAAGAAAAAATCTATTCTCTCCTCTGAAAAAAAATTAAGAAGGAACAGTTTTGAAAGCATATTTTCAAGGGTATGCTTGAAATAATTTTTCCAGTTAATTAATTTTCCTGCTTGATGCGTGATGTGTAACCAAATGGAAAGGATGAAATGAAATATCTTTAAAAAAAAATTTTATTCTGGATCTAAAAACTTGTGGCTTTGAAAGGATAAACCTTGAAACTTCTTCCTTCAATACCAAACAGCTTCACAAATTCTTCTTAAATCTCTCAAAAGCTAGTTCCAAAATGTTCTAGTAACTCAATGTATTATTTAAGAATTTCTTGAGCTTTGACTGACTCTCTGTGAGAAAACACTTCATGATGTGCAATCACCCACCTTCTCGTAATCCTCAGATGCGAAGTCTCTGTCTTTTTGCAGGATCTCATGGAGCCGAGCTTTGACCCTCTGCTGGCAGCTGTTGAGAGAGTCGCTGTCACTGTCTAGCAGGCCATTCATGTTGGCACTCTTGACCATCTGCACCAAGATGGGGGTCAGCTCACCCTCCAGCGCCAGCAGACCCTACAGATACAATAACAACACATGAAAAAGCTAGGCACAAAATATGCCTACATGCAGCCACAATATGCACTCGTAATGTCGCTTAAATTAATGTTCTGTTTACTAAGGCTGTAACAAATCACTCAAAAGTGTGTATAGGACCACATACTGATGGGACTATGCTTGTGAGGCATGGCTTACAAGAGCAGCAAAAGAATGGAGTCGTTAACAAGCTTGAGACAAAAGTAAAATGTAAATCAGCTCTATAATGAGAATAATACAAATTGCAAGCGAACAATGTGGCCACAAGTCACATTTTGTGCTGCAACTTCTTACATACTTTCATCTAGGCCAGCCAGTGGAGATGGAGAGAGCATTATTGCGTTGGCAAATATGAGGACTGTCCCTCTGTCTTGCCGCTGCAACTGCTGTCACTGTTACATAAATCTCCCAATGGCACATCTCTTAGACACTGCTGCTAATTTACATCTGGCTTCAGGAGGCACACAAAATCCATGCAAAACAGGCTATCACTAGTTGTTCAAACTTAAAATGGAATATGTAAATTTCCCTTTTTTTTTTTTCCGCATGACCCATCCACGTTTTGCACGAGGGAGTCAAACACATTTTTGTACATACTGCACAATAATGCATGTGTACAAATAGCTTACTACTGTACATCCTTAATGTTTATTCCACATACAAAATATACTATAAAAAAATTTTAACTGGCCTGAGACACCCAGGTGCATCTGAAGAGTGATGGTAACTTGTAACATCTTTTAAAAGTTTGTACAAGAAGCACAGATCACTAGCAAATTGCACCTTGGCAAATGCAGCTGCAGTCATCTGAACTCTGCCCTCGTCAGAAGCATAAATCTTCAAGTCGTGCCGATATGTACTGTGCAGACGCAACAAGCCACACCCAGGGAAGCCTGCATAGTCACCTGCAAGAGACACATTTTGACAATATTATTTGAGGCAGAGAGAATCCTTTGAGCAAGGAACAAGCTTAAGAAGTATAAGAAAATGTTTAGTGGTTCCAGCTCTAAAAATCTGCAAGTAACTTGGCCCTATCTGTGCAGAACAAAAATGTAAGAATATCACTTTTGCCCCTCCAATACTGAAACTTGATCTTTGAGTATCGGCCAAAACCGAGTAACGATACTAACTTCATCTAACCTAACCAGATTATAAGTCCTGATATTTATACGCTTCCACTTTTTAAAATGTTATGGTAATCATGGTAAAAGCTTAGTAAAAGAGAAACTCCAAATGATCCTGGTACTTAACTCAAAACTGAAGTGATTCAGGTACTCAACACATTAGGAGAACAACTATCAGTATTTCCTTCTTTTATGCAGGTCAGTATTTAGTATGAGTTAGTTTTGTATACTGTTGCACATCTCTTCTTTTGGATGATTCTGGGCATAAAGTTATAATATAGCTGAAAGGATGTACTTTTGAATATGATAAAGCTCAATTTTCACATTAAATAATTAGAGGTGGCCCAAGACTATTTTTGAGCGCTGTATTTAAAGCAGCAGGACAAACATAATAATCACAGCCAGAAGTGGTTCATTTTAATACATAATGCAGCCACAGCGGGTCACTGCAGAACCAATGTTTTTTCAGGCTGTGTGTTAACATGGTTTTTGTCAGTGCTCACGGAACAATCAACAGGATGTCTGCAAATTGCCATGCAAGTTCCCCTGGCTCAAGACCACTTGTTTGGTCAGCTGTGAATGAAGCACTGGGACCAGGCCTACTGCTTAGACAGACCTTACGCTCTTTGACAAACATGCAACTACAGCCTAAAAATCCCTGGTAGTGCAGCTCTTCTGAAACTCCTAGAAACACAAGTGAAATAAAATTTAGAGAAGCTGATGAGACTGAGGCTGCTGGTGTGGCTGTACCTTGTCCTCCTGGGTACATGCACCTAAACGCTCGACCCAGCTCCTCCGCCTGAACCCTGCCTGCCGGAGTAAGTTCCCCACCCCACTTCAGCACCAGCAATAGAGACGGGTCATCCCTCCGCATGTCTGAAAGCATACACAAAGCCACTCTTTAACTACAACTAGAACTGCATGTAATTACAACCAAATGGACTACAGACACAAACTAACATTACTCACAGCATCATTGTATACAAAAACACAAAAGTACCAGATTCAAGATGTCCACAAGGCATAAGAAAGCTCTTACCTTCCTCTTCACTTGACGTTTTTGGGCAACCATGGGGTAGATATGTCAGTTGCACCTTTCTATTAATACCTGAAAAATGGCCATACCTGAAACAAGATGCAGAAAAATGTGAGTATTACCTAAAAATAATAGTTTGACAGCCATACAAATATTAAACAGAACTCCACTTACATCTCTAGGACTGTTTTCAGTTGTTCAAGTTTGGCTTTGCTTTCTTCAATTTCTGTATCATTATTCTGCCCAAGTTCAACCAAAAGTTGTCTAGCAATGTCTAAAACTTCCTGTTGAGATGAAAACAAAATAAAACAATATTAAAAGTTTGCACCAGATAATAAAGGTAAACACATGCTCATTTGATAACGAACCCTGAAGCTCCGATTTCTTTACCTGAAGTTGCTTTGGCTTTTTCAGTTTTATCTTTCCACTTTTGTACCCTTCGTATTTTTCAAAGAGATCAAAAAATCTAAAAGAGACAATGAACCACATGAACAGGAGGATTAACATCCCCATTTCACTCCATAAAAAAAAAAACATTAAAAAAGTATCTCGGCAATTCAAACACAGCAATGTCCACTAACTGAGCCAGTGTAAATGTAAATGGCAATGATGATAACAGCTCCATCGAAGTCAGGCTACACTATAGGACTGCCACTAGCAAAATGAACTAAACATGGTGATCCAGCACAGACTACGGCATGTTAAATTCAGCACCTTTGATGTCGGACTTCCATTTTCATTTTTTGCTTGGGGGTTCGATCTCCATGTCGAATCACAGCAATCACACACCGCAGCTCCATCCTAACAAATATCAAATAGAGTAGTAAGGCGAGGGTAATGAATGCTTCTGAAATACTCCACATGGAAAAAGTTCCAATCAAAACAGGACCTCAGAAAGTCCAGGGCTAGGACAGCACGGTAAACATGCTGTTACTGCCTTTGAAATACTCTTGATCACTGTATTCCTGTAGCAATGGTTTTCAAATGTTTCTATTACTGCAATAATAAAGTGCCTTGCAGTATGCTAAAAGCTATTAAAAAAAGAACACACATTGTCCCTGAAGTGGTGGGAACTATGGGAATATCCTCTGCCTCCAAAGGGATGGACCATGGAATCTGGAACTGTGGAGCAAGTTCTCTCATGACAATATTCCTGAGGGAAAGAAAAGGAACATTACAAACCCTGGTATTCAAATATCATCACCGAATAATCCTGTGCAGGTAAAATGAGGTAACGTTGCTGAGATTAACATTGTATAACATAATCCAGTTGTTCTTTGGGCAGGCTGATTGTAGTGGGTTCCTCCAGAAATCAGGACTTCACAGGCAAACTACAAACTTGACCCAAGAAATGATCAAACCCTGACTAAAATGACACTTAAGGTTAATGTAATGTCTGGAATTAAATGGTTGTTGGAGGTCAAGAGAGTATTTTGAGATTCACACTATACATGTGATCAAAACACATTTATGAATAGAAATCTGCATCAGTTCTTTGTTTAAAATGGGCCTAGGATTAAATTCACAATCCATGGTCAATGGTGTCACGCAGATTACAAATAAAAAAACACTTTGTAGTACAAAGTCCCATATTAATATGATGGAAGGTAGAAATCCAATAAAAACAGTATAACCCCCCCCATAGATTTTTGAGACTAGACCGCTTAAAAAGCAGCTTTTGTAGGCTGGCACCCCATGATTTAATTGAAACATAATTATAACTTCCTATGGGGCATTTGGCCACATTCACACAGTGAGAGAAACAAAGCAGAGCCTTCTTTCCCTTGAACTTTGTGAGGTATAATCCAGTTAAGCACCTACATGATTACATGGATATGTGAATAAAACATCCCCCACTGAGGTGCTGCTGTCAAGTTACTAGGGAGAGACCTACTACTTCTGGGAATCAGCCACAGCTGCCTGGAAATGGAAGGAAAAAAGAATTTCCAAGCTATTACTTGCACTCCTACAAACTATTTTTATTTTACTTACCCTAGTATTTTTGCACAGTCATCATAATACTTCATGGAGTTCTTCACAAAGCTGAAGCCGTTCACATCACAGACATATGACTGGCCGTTGGCACGAAGCAGGTCAAACCCACACACTGTTTGCTGTCAGTAAATAAAGTAGAGCAACAACACAGTGAATGCTTCACTGTTTAGACTGTTTAAGTCTAACATTTACCCATGGGGGCAACAAGTCAAGGTCATGTCATTGAACGTAAAAACCTTAGAAATAAGATCCATATTTTACAGTGTGTAGTGAGGGTTGCAATAGAGAGCTTTACTGCGGAAAATTGCAATATGTCTGTCTCCATGTCACAGTGCAACACCTAGAGGCACAATATAAAGTGGGATTCAGTGGGATTCACAAATTTGTTGATTGGTTCTACATTTATGTCGATAAAACGATCAAACAAGTTTAAATGAACGCCAAATAAATGAAAGCAATGTACAATTTTAAATCCACCACTCAATAAACGTTAAAGCTTTAATCTAACACCAATTTCTAAATATTAAACAGCACTGATAACCAGGAGAGAGTAGCTGGTTAGCATTAGCTTAGCTAGCATGCTCCCAGCTCTGCTCGCCATATAACACGTTCAATTCTGATTAATAAAAGCTTTACTGACACAGATTTAGATAATAATGACTCAAATCTGAGGAAGTGAATTGCTGACGTTAAAGGAGTCTGCTAGGCAAAGCTAACGTAAGTGTACAGTGCCTCCCAACACAGTATGGGCTTGGACCTAGCCAACCAGTGATGAAAAACACCCACTTAGACTCATATCAGAGAGCACAAATTCAAATGACTCCTGTTGGTGCTAATGCTAGTGTAGTTAGCCAGCTACACGTGAAACGCAGTGCAGTACTCAATATCTGTTTCAATATCTGATGCTCAAATAACACCTGATTAGAGGATAAAGAATCTGAGAGCACACAGAGAGACTGGAGTTGGAAAGACAGACAGAATCTAACGTGTTTTGTGATGGATTGTGCGTGCATAGCCATTAGCCTCTGTAGTTTTCTTCAGTATTTCCTGGTTCTGATTTAGTGGTACAACACATGGAAAAAGAAACTGTAACCAGTCTCATGAGCCCGGACCAGCGCAGTACGGCCCTGACAACCATTTGGAAAGACAGTCAAAAAGATGCCAAAGAGAGCAGAGACAGTTTTCATAGCACAACATTTAGTTTTCATAGCACTATAGTCAGTTACTGCGGTGACACAGCTGTTCTGTGATAAACACTGACACCGAGTAATCCCACAGGGCCATGAATCATCCAGTGTCCACGTACTGCTAAGTGCATGCTTTGATCAAGCTCAACTCGATAATGACTCAATAATGGGCTTAAACATTTTTATAATGGGCTCAACTGCTCTGAGGTCAGTGCGGTCAGTTTTCCACCCTGCATTTACCTTAAAGGCCAGGCAGACTTTCCAGGCTATTAGCTTCTCTCTGGCATTGAGGATAACAGGGTAGCGAACCTCTTTTCCTTCACTGTCTCGTTCTACCTTTCCATCCAAAGCAGGAGACTTGCGGGCCTCTGCATGGGCATAGTCTGGGCCCACTGTGTACACCTGAAAGCATAAAGACACAATGAATAAGAGAGAGATGTTTCAGAGTGTGCAAAAACAAGGCTAACCTACAATGTCAGTATCAACAAAATGGTCCTGACTTTGTAAAGTACATTTTTTAAAGTTAAAAGAAGTGTGCACTATAGAGTACAATAAAGTTCATACAGTACACTGACAGGAATTCCAAAAGGCCTATATGATGGAAAAACTACTCTCACTTTTGTTTAATAAAAGCGTTTTTATTTTAAAAATGTAACGTAGAATGTAAACATCATTTATGTCTCAAAATGTACCATTCACTCCCCAGTCCATACAAACTGCAAAAATATCCTGTTTTTAATTCACTTTTGTCATGTCACAAGAACCAACACATTTACATATAGCTATGTATTCAGCCTCCAGCGGTTTAGCCCCAGCCATTCATGCTGAAGGTACTAGGAGTGTTTCAGCCTGTTTTTTTTTTTTTTTTAAAGAAGCACAATGCAGAGCAAAGGCCATTTAAACACATCAGTCTTAAAGGCACAGTAACTAAAACAGCCAGTTTAAATCTAATTCATATACAGAGGTTGGAAAATGGTCATATACAATTAATTATGACTGCTTTTGGTACATAAAACCACACAAATATCATATCTGGACCTCTAGGGAAGTGCCGCTTTTCTCGGTCAGCTGAATCAGACAACGCCATGTTAGAAGGACTCTCACAACAAGCCCAGCTCTACAGCTTGTCAGCTGCTACTGACAGCATAATATTTACCAAAATCCAGCAGTGGCTGACGGTTGTAGATGTAAGCACGTGCATCTTGGAACCAAATATGAGACAGATGACTTTCAAAAATACAGATGTGAAACAACATTTTGCAGTTTTTGCTGGGACCAGAGAAGCCAGGGTATGCTTACGCATATGTTTATCTAGATATTGTTCAGTTCTGTTTTTTCTATTTTGTGCAATACAAATATTACAATTTACTTGTTAATATAGTTCTAATTAAAAGTGAACATTTTGGAACAATACACCACTATTACCCTAAAAAATAGGTTTACTTAAGCATCTAAAATGGTTTAAATTGAATATCTCAAAACTGTTATTGTTGCATCATGAGATTAATTTTTGGAAATACTGCTCACTACTAGCTAAAAAAAAAATGCAAAAACATTTCCTTTTGGTTTCTTTTTGGTTAATATATATGTATGAACCCATGTCCAGAGAGCTCAAAAAACAAACCCAAGTGTGTGGGTGCTTACAGGTGAAAACAGTCAGAAAATTGGCTATGCTTGACAACGCAGTCAAAGGCTATTACATGACTCCAGTCCTACTGTGCTGTGCCAACTGCTACAAATCAGTGTAACTTGATACCAGACACACTGAATACTGACAATCTTTTCAGCTTTGTCAGCTTAGTTCAGCACCCAGCCCTGAATACTCCTGACACAATCACAAAGACTAACAAATATAGACTCTAATACCTTCACGTCAGTCCCATCTGTAGGCATAAACTCCTCATATATGTAGGAGCCTGTTTTCCGGACGCTACTCTCAGGAGAATAAACACTACTTCTGCTGCCAATCTGTAATGAAGACAGACACAATACTTAGACAGAATTAGCCACTGACCAAGTGACGGCAGAGACCATAATATCTATTATAAATAGGTCTGTGGATGGAAGAGAAAAAAGTAAAGTTTGTCTCAATACAAATGTATTACGTGAGTTAATAGAAAATTGATCTCTTTATGTAATGAGCAGATAATTGTTGTTTGTGCACAAGTGTGTTTTAGAGTGTTCTAACCTTGCGGAAGAGTCTCTGGCTGCCTCCTCCTGCAGAGGTGGGGTAGTAGATATAGACGTTGTGGTCCTCAGCACTCACTGGCTTCTCCACAAAAGGCTTCTGGAAAATTTCTCCATTCACCTCCACATGGTCCTCTCCTTCAACCAAGTTACATTCTGCAACCAATCACATAAAAACACCAACGGAAAATAATCTGTATGTTTTGTATGTTGAGTATGTTGATAGAAATACTAATATTAAAAGCTGCACCATCATTCTCCAGAAGACTTTTCAGAGACAGATATGCTTTCTTACAACTTTTATCTGTTAGCACTTCCTATAATAATTTGGACCTACACACTTTTGACTAAAGCAATTTTAAGACTGCCGTTTGTTCTGGAGATCAATAATAAATCAGCAGAGAGTGGTATCTTAATGTGGCTGAGGACAGGGACAGCTTCTTACTGTTCTCTTACTTCAATGCAATGTTTACCATTATCTGTGCAACAGAGAAAACAAGACTAATCTTCCTAAGCCAGAGGAACTTAATCTTTGCAGTTGCTATCCAAAATGACATCATTCAGTGCTTCTCCAAATAAGCATATAAAACTCCAAAGAAGTGTTTAACATATAAAAAGAAAGGGTTT
>JAILXH010039067.1:33930-51093 GCA_023558415.1 Piaractus mesopotamicus
GTCGAGTGTTGCATATGTGTGTTTGTATGTTCACCTGCATGGGAACTGTGTTTTGTGTCCTGATGTTTAAGAAATTTAAAGTCATCACAGAACTGTCCAATATGGGCTCCATCAATCAAAATGAACTGAGATAATGGTTTGATGTGATCTGATAAGAAGTAGCCTTACAATATTAAACTTTAATGGGCTCTAATGGTTAGATTGGTTCCCTGTCAAAACTGTTTTATATAACTATTTTATATAAAAGTAAATAAAACTCTTATTAAAAGGGTCATTCTACCACTGCAGTGGCAAATAGGGTGCAAATACTGATACATAATCCAAGTGTAAAACGTTATGTTGTGCAACATCAGTGAAGCTGCAACACCACTAACAAAATCAGATTTTTTCTATATCAGAGCTTTTCTAAAATATAGTCCACTGTCATTTTAGTTTCAAAGTCACAATTTATGTAGAAAATTTTAAATATTGCATTCATGTTGGTATTTTATTTCAGTTTTAAAATCACCACTTCATACCACTTACATAATCTTTTTGTAACACATGAAGCTGTCAGTATTTTAGCCAAATTTTATAGAAATAAAAAGCAGATATTTCACTTTCTGTAGACTTTGATGTATGTTGTTTTGTTTTGTTTTTTATTTTATGTTTCTGTAACACCACTTACAAAATCCTAGGACAAGAAAAAAAATCTTTCTAAAACATGTATAAAATAATCCAAATAAATTTTGTATAAAATTAAAAAGTTAACATAGTTAACAATAGTTAACAATAATTTTAATGCATTTTTTATGATTTAAGTGAAAAACAAGCATCAAAATTGTTTAATATAAAAATAATGCTTCAACATCTGTAAAGTCACTACTGTGACATGCAGTTTTTCATACACAACATAACTAAAAATCTCTTTTTAGCTGTGTTAGTCATGTTGTGCAACAAAAAACCCCAAAAGACGTATTTCATAGTTTTTGTTGGTTAATTAATAATAGAACAAAGAGTGCACAGACATCACCTGGCGTTTAATCTTATTTTGAGCTCATTTTAATGGCTTGAAAATTTCAGAACACCATTTGCAACTGCAATAGTAGAATGACCCAAAACAAAACGAGCCTAGAAAGGAGCCCAGTGTTGGGTAGTATGTGTCTGGCTAAACATATACCCAGATGTACTCTGGGTATGACATGTACCTCCTGTTTCCCGCGGCATGTCTTCGATCCATCCTGATGACTCCTGATGGTGACAGGCCTGGCAGGTCAGATTCTTCAGTGTATACAGATTCTTTGATTTTTGATGTTTTTTCTTAGAAATAATGTCTAGCCGTTTTCCTCAATCCTAATGCTGTTATATACAGAACATGAACGGATACTTGCCTTCCTTTTTCAGGAAGATGTTGAGAGAAATTGATTAATTTCTCTTACATACATGTCAAATAACTATCAGTTGATCATGGCAGGGGTCACCACTCTTATGCGCAAAGGGCCAATGTGGCTGCAGGTTTTCATTCCAACAAAGCAGGAACTCACCTCACATAACTCATCAGTTGTTTGAAGACTGAGAGGAATCAATTGTGCTCCTTCGTCAGTAGAATGAAAACCTGCAGTCATACCAGCCCTTTGTGGATAAGATTGGTGACCTCTGCTCTACAATTGCACCCTATTTTTTGTTAAATTTGTAGCCTTATCACTGCATTAGATCATGCTGAGAACTTTCTTAATTTGCTGTTACATAAGTTTGATTCAGGTATTGCCATGAGATGAGCTGTGGAAACAATTTAAGGACTCTCAACCCACGTTTTGTGTTATAACAGGACTTTGATTGAGGAAATCAGTCAACTTGTTTTATGTTTAGCCAAGATTATTTGCGGTTCAGAATGTCATTGTTTTAGTGTTTTTCTTCAATTTTTGTATCTGGAGTACAACTAGATTCAGACCACTCTTGAGGAATATGTATTAACTGGATCTCCATGTAAAATGAGTGTGATGTTTGATTGCTGTGAATGTTCTTGTGAAAGAAGCTGCTTATTCAGTGGAAGCAAAACAAAAATCATCTCTTTTTTGTAGTTTGTGTTTACCCTAAATGTTGGAACTGATTTTTCAAATGCATAATTCAGGTGATAGGAACCAGGGCTTTCAATGTCTGCAACACTAATATAGCCTTATAATTTATTGTCTAAAAAGACCACTAAACCTACACTGGTTTTTATATGTGATGTTGATAATGTTGATAATTTGAAATTTGAAAATAAAAAAAGAATTTGAAAAAGTAAGTTTTCTTTGGATTATATTTTTCCTTACAATGCCTTGCATGTAACATTGTGCCATGACTTTATTTTAAACATATGTTTTAGTCCAAAACTTTTTCACAAAACTATCGTAAAACAATGTCTCAGGCATCAGGCAGCGTATTTGTGTCTATTTAGTGTAGTACTTTCTGTTAAGTAGCTTATAGAGGCATTAAACCCTTGATATGTCTGGTTCCTATCATCACCACTATGAACAATTCTATAGGAAGGAGCATTTCACATTAAATCATTCTGAATGACTTTGTTTACATTTTTAATGCTTTAATTTTGCAGAAGTGTTGAAAAATCAATGGAATTCCCCTTTTGCTATGTTGCTATGCTAACATTTGCTCTTTTGCTCCTCCTTGTTTTAAATCTGCATTTTGCTGCCGGGCTCTGTCTCTCTCTGGAATTTTGGGAACCTGTTGACCTTTGAAACCAATATAGGTCCTCCAGGTTAGATTCCTTGATTTGATGCCCAACATTATGGTTCTCTGCACTTCTTTTTTTTTTCTTTAAAACACGTTTTATCATAATAGAGTCTGGGATGTGGCATGGACATTCATTCATTGTGTTAATGTTTGGACTTTCTTTCTCTCAAGGACAAGGTTTATAAAGCACTCATTAACCACGATCTGCAAAACACCAGTAACTGACAGAAACACATACATTTACTCACACAGACCGAAACAGACACATGCAATCAAGTACGGAAATGTAGTTTGTATGATTTTGATATTTTGTTGGCGTGCTGCAAGTTGTGGCACTTGTAGACGTTCTGACATGAGGCTGAAACAAATCATTAGTGGCATTTAATGGTGAGCAGAAGGTTAAACGCCAATTCTATCTTGATGCCTGTAAAGGTCCTCCTGGCTCAGAGGGTCCCCGTGGATTTCCAGGAAGTGGAGGGCAGAAGGGTGAGAAAGGCTTTCAAGGAGTTCCTGGATCACCTGGCTTCCCTGGAGAGAAAGGAGACACTGGGTTTCCAGGCTCACCGGTGAGTTACAAGATGAGTATGAGAGGATACTGGATAAATGTTTAGTGGGGATGAGGCCATCAACTTTGTAAAACTGACCAAGTTAGGCTTTATAGCTTAATTCTGAGAGGGTTAGTAGTTATCTCTAAAAATACTTCAGGCTAACATGACTTAAGTAACATTTGCCTTCTCTTTCTGGACAGGGTCCTGCTGGCCTCCCAGGAAATCCTGGAGCTAAAGGAGATGTAGGTCTTCCAGGCGTTCGTGGATTCCCAGGTCAGTCAGATCTAAATGCCGAACTACAGCACTGAATTCCCCTGTCCGTCTACAGCATTAGGTTTTTTAATAAGGTTATCTGCTGTATGTATGCCCATTGCAGGATCTAAAGGTTTGTCTGGTCCTCCCGGATCTACGGGGCCTCCTGGTGAGCCTGGTGATCCCGGTCCTCCAGGTGAGTGTACCATTGTGTATTCTTTGTAAAGCCGTCATTACTTCTTATCAAAATGGCTTCTCTGATGTTTTTCTGTTGATTTTTTGCTAGGCTCTCCTGGTAACCCAGGTATAGCTCCAGCCCCCATTGTGGTAAAAGGTGAGCAAGGACCGTCTGGTCCCCCAGGCCTCCAAGGAGTCCGAGGTGCGCAAGGACCACAAGGGCAGCCAGGTCTGCAAGGTCAGTGTCACAAGCAGCACCTAATGAATATTGGTATATTAGTAAATGCAACATGACTAGTGACAGTCTGTAAGTCTGTAACTTATCTCACATCACTTCCATAGGTCAGCCTGGTGCCCCCGGTGACCCAGGTCCTGAGGGACGCCCAGGAGACGGCGGCATACCTGGAAGAAAAGGAGATCAGGGACCACCTGGACTGCCAGGTAAGGGCTAGGTCATACATGAAGTCATGATGCTTGTATTATAGATCAGTCTTGCATGTGCAGTGAATCAGTCAAATTGACTGTAATGCAGTTACGTGTATTTCATGCTAAAGAAGGACAGTTTTGGTCTCATTCAGCCTTTAGCCATATCCTGACAAACCAGCATTGCTCATGAAGAAGGTAAAAAAGATCTATAGCACCAACAATTTATTCCATTCATTCTTCTAATCCCCCCATGTTGTAACCATCCTCAGGAGACAGGGGTTTCCCAGGCCCTCCTGGTGCAGAAGGACCTCAGGGTTCTCCAGGCGCTCCAGGTCTAGTCTCAGCTGCACATGGCTTTCTGATCACACGGCACAGCCAGAGTGTAGAGGTGCCCAGATGCCCAGATGGCACCACACCCATCTACGATGGCTATTCTCTGCTCTATGTGCAGGGCAATGAGAGAGCCCACGGCCAGGACCTGGGTGAGAGAACTGAAAATTCATCCTTTGCTAGGGTTAACAGTCTAACTAAACAGTCATAACACACACACTCACACAAACACACATATACTGGATGGTAATCCAAACAGAACGGCAGGATCAGGTCTGCTACACATTTTACAGACCTCCACAGCAATGTAGGCGTGTGACATTGTGTGCAATATATCATTGTTTGATTTGGATCACGCCCAGTAGCTGTCACCGATTGACAATGCTAATGTGATTTCGTGCTTAAACTGGAGAAAATCAACACAGTTTGTGTTCAGAAATTTTGTTAGAAGCTAACTTTGTTCTCTGTAGTGGTGTGGTTTGGCAGCTTTTGCTATTGCAATTTTACAGGCTATAAATAGCCACTGTTACTGCAGCTATGCGCTGTCTCTTTTTTTTCAGTAACTGATGTAATCACAATTTAAAAATCTTTTAAGCCCCCTGTTCATGTTTGGTGAGGGAAGCCATTCCATGTTTGGAAGGCTGCAGCACGGCTTCATCAGTTTAACAAGCACGGCCACCTCTTGCTTCTTGCTGCAACAGAATGTTCTAAAGCCAAACATATCAGGACTTATTCCAAATGTTAAACAAAAAGTTTAACATTAGTTTAACATAAAAAAAAAAAAAAAAAAACAGATATTCAGACAAATAATATTTGTCTGGTCCACTTTTGTGCATCTTCAAGCCTGGGTGTTGTAACACAACTAGAAACTATAATCATCTATAACGTATTGTTAAACTACTTATGTCCTTTTTTGCATGTTTCTTTGTTTTACCAATTCGCTTATCCTCTGCCCCTCTCTTTTCCTCTCACAGGTACTGCTGGGAGTTGTCTAAAACGTTTCAGCACCATGCCTTTCATGTTCTGCAACATCAACAATGTGTGCAATTTTGCCTCACGGAACGACTACTCTTACTGGCTGTCCACTCCTGAGCCTATGCCCATGAATATGGCCCCCATCAAGGGAGAGAGCATCAAACCCTTCATCAGCAGGTAAGTGCAGAGGGGTGAGAGGGGCTTCAGTTACAGAAAAATCACATGCAGAGTTTATCATACATCATACAGATGTTAGAGAGAGGGTCTGGTTCCCAGTTACAACCATCACTTCTGTTCTGGGAACACAGGCCTGTTACTAAAATAGCTGGAACCACTCTAATGAAACTGTTTAATTGTAATTATATTTTGAATCCTGCTCTTTATTTACTAAATGATGGTGACATTCTTACACTTAATCAATGCAGAATATAATTTTCTGGGTTTGCTTCAGCTGTAAAGTCGATCATTCAGTGCTAGTTTACTCCTGATTTTAACATACAAACATTTTGAATGCTTACAGTTAATAGAATTTAACCCTTTAAGGTATGACTGCAAGGCTGAACAAAGCTCAGTACAAGCTTGGGCTGAAATGGAATCTGCTGCTGGAGTTTTTTTTTTATGACTGTTTCATTATGCTGTCATCTCTTTACTAAAGAAGGCTCTACATGTAAGCAAAACTCAATGTGTTTAGATGTGCTGTATGTGAAGCCCCAGCCATGGTGATTGCAGTGCATAGCCAGACCATCCAGGTGCCAGAGTGTCCTGAAAATTGGATCGATCTGTGGATTGGCTACTCCTTCATGATGGTACACAACACATACTCACCCTTTACCACCCTTTAAATATGATCTTGTTTTTTTAAATCTAAGAAGCTGTAGAAAATCTGTGAAACCTCTAGCAATGTTTAGCACTGGTTTCGTAGAGAGAGATTCAAGCATATTCCTGACCTACAAGGCATTCTGAAAGGAGAAACAGAAAAGTATACATAGTCCAGGAATAGGCTTAATCTTTGCCTGGGAAAACCAAGCCTTAATGATAAAACAAGCTATTATTAAGACATATTAATAATTTGCAAATTAAATGTTAATTTCCCAGTGTATGCAACTCAAACTTATAGTGGTAAAAATCTACAAAAAATCAATAAAAAATTCTTTAGTTCAGTTAGTCTGTACAGAGATGGATCTTATATTTATTTCCTCTCTTGTTTTCTCTCTAGCACACTAGTGCAGGTGCGGAAGGCTCTGGTCAGGCCCTGGCCTCTCCTGGCTCCTGTCTGGAGGATTTCCGCTCATCTCCCTTCATCGAGTGCCATGGCCACGGAACCTGCAACTACTATGGCAACTCCTACAGCTTCTGGCTGGCCACAGTTGACAAGAATGAAATGTTCAGGTAGCCAGCGATGCAAAATAAACTGATTGCCACTGTGCAGCTCATGAGCCCTTATTCATCAAAGTCGCATAGAACCAAGTTCAGATTTAACCATGACACACAAACTACTCCATCTGATTCAGGAAACTGTTGTATAATAACAAAACAAGCGATTATTTGAGTGCAACTGATGACTCAGCTTCAGTGCATAGAAACAAGCGTCTATGCGCAAGTAACTTATTTGCAATGGACACGCCCCTAATTTGTAGCAAGTATTCAGCAGACCCATAAGCTCATAGGTGGAGTTTGTGGTTGAGCAGGAGGAGCACTGCCTCACCTTCTGGCCAGAGCTTAAATACGTTTATGGTAAGGTTTAAAAATTACAACAATTGAAAAGAATAAAGCGCGCAATGAATAACGTTGCAGCTTTTGTTTTCAGATGGTAGAGTAACGTGATTATTTAAAAAAAAAACTGGCTGCTTGATCAAAAATATTGCAGTGTCTTATGTGTCTCGTACTGTACTAGGTCAGCTTTATCAATTGTGTAAAGCAAAAGTCCGTATAGGCCCGGCATTTATTCATGTCAGTGTGCACATATGAAGTACATCAATTTTAGTACAAAGGTTTCCGGGTCCACGGTTATTAGTATTATCATTATTATTTTCTATTTCTACTATTATTGCTGATATTGTTGATGTTGTTGATAATAACTATGTAACCATAAATCAAGCTTTTTTCAGGCTATTAAAGTATAATGCTCAAATTTACATGCACATTGATGAATAAGGCTCTGTTTTGTGTCACATAGCTGATACTAGTATGGGTAGCAAGGAAAACATGCTCCTAAATCAGCACTTGTGATTGGAGCAGATTTTATATTGCATATTTTAAGTTATAAGTAAGATCTGATGCTACTTTGATGCCAACACATGCATTTTTTACCTGTTCCTGTATTGTTGTATTTTTGTATTGTTGAACTTCCTCTGTAATACTGATTATTTTATTTCCAATTTTTCTAAATTTCTGCATAAATTGATCGTTAAGATGGAAACAAAGTCATTCTGAGTGGTTTGATGTGAAAGACTGTTCTAGAGAAACCATTTTAGAATTGTTCACAGTGGTGATCCAGGCGTCTGAAGGGTTTAATGCCAAGAAAGATGCCTTGCGAAAAGTTATTACATGACATGAGTATGAATGTGCTGCCTTAAGCCTGAGACATTGTTTTACAATAGTTTTGAGATAAGCTAGTCTCAGCTGTAATAGAGAGGTATATGCATGGCATTGTACAGCAAAATAATACTTAAGGAAACTCACATAGGTTCATTGGTCATTTTGGATATATTTGCATTGTAGAAATTTTGATCCCTGGTTCTTTTTGCCAACACTGTGAAGAAAGCTGAGTTTCTCCACAGGGCACGATTTCGCATGACTTTGTTTACATCTTAGAGACAGAATAAAGCAGAAATTTTGAAAACTTGGTGAAGTTCCCCTTTAACACTTCAACGTCTTTGGGAAGTTCTTTGGGATCTGTGCACTGACTCGTCCTCATCTGCTCCTATCAGGAAGCCGCAGTCAGAGACGCTGAAAGCAGGCTACCTCCAGACGCGCGTGAGCCGCTGTATTGTGTGTATGAAGAGGACAACGTAACATAGCGATGCTTACGCTAACACTAACGTGGCCCCTTGCCAGGGATCAGCCATCACCGTGGCGACTGCAACCGTTACGTCGAGAACAGGTGGAATTCCAATGGTGCTTAATCTACAACTCTACACAGCAAAAAAACTGAAAAAATAACTCTGTCTTTTTTCTTTTTTTTCTTTTTTAAAGAAGTACCTCAAAAAGGAAAAAAAAAATTCAGAAAGGTGCTATGACGGATGAGTGATAAAAAGTGCATTTTTTTTCTCTCTTGTATAAGAGATTTTTTTCTTCAAAAGAAATTCTTTTCCTGATAAAATTTTGATGTTGGTACACAGATAATATTTTTTGTTGGAGAGAAGTGCTCTTTTTTTCTTTTTCTTTCAAGAGTGGGTTTGTCTCCTTGTTACCAAATCGGCACTTTGAACATCAAAGAGAAAAATGCACTGAACAGTTACATTAGCGCGACTGCGTTTTTTTTTTTTATTTTATTTTTTTTTGTTTGTTTTTTTTTTTAATGCTTTCATTCTTTTCCGTCACTCTTTTCTTTCTCCCTCTTCTTGGTGGTACTAACACTGAATATCCAAGAATTTTAACTATAGAACTTTTATCTCTTTTTGTAAGTAATAAAATGTGTATATTGTGTAAAACACCTTTTTAGTGTAAAACATTAAGTGGTACTTTATAATGAATTTCTGGGTTCTTTGGCTCGTGTTCATTTACTTACGCAATCACTCACTCACTCACATGCTAGCTCACTTGTTCACTTACACAAATATTTGTACAAAGTAAACATGCTTCAAATGAAACAGTATTTTATTATATATATATTTATATAAATATATATATGTAACTAAGCTTGAATTGGCTGTGTATTTTTTCTTATCATAATTCATTCTCATCATCAGGTACCTATACAAACTACTGAATATGAGTGGACAGAATTTTTCTTGAAAGCCATCTCCCCCAGTTTAGGAGCCCAGTGACAGTTTTTAAAAACCTGATCAAGCACGCATTACTGTTCTAATCCAGATTTAATTTAACCACCATTTGTTGAAATCAGTAGAATATTAGTAATGTGAGTTTGTTTAGTTTCTACTGGGTCTTCTGTCACCGTGCACCACAGTGTGGTCTATATTGTACATATGGCGAACAAGAGAGACAATGATTCCTTTGACTGTTTTCAAATCTTTTTTGAATTGAGTCATCATAGGGTGCAAGAATGTGTATTTCAGATTCTGTTTTTTATGTTTATTATCCAGAAGTTGTTATAAACTTTTAAGAGACTGAAATAAAAAAAATCTTAAGTCCACATATGTTTGTGTCAGCATAAACATTTCTGCAGTATTCATTGTTGCCTTGTTTCAAAAACTCTGCAGTATCTGCAAACAGCATGGCCAATAAAGTTTTTATGTTGTTATGGTAACTTGCCAGTGTTGCATTTTGATTTAAAATTTCTTTTTTTAAGACTGGTAGATACAGTCATATGCAAAAGTTTGAACACCCCTGGTCAAATGAGATGTTTTGTTGTTTTTCTAAGTGAATATATGCTAACACATCCTCTCAGAACACACATAAATATGGCATTTCTCTGCAAATTTTAGTGCACAATTTCAACAGTAATTGTGCATTAAAGTGTGCAGAGGTTTGTTCTCCGTAGAGGATGTGTATAACTTCTGCATATAACTGTCCTGCTGAAAGAAATGCACTTGCATTCAAGACCCACTAGAGGGGGTACTGCTGCCTTTTTTTTTTATTGTAGTACACACAGGACTTTTTTGATCCTGATTGCTGTTTAGGAACTTCAGGCTTAACCTTTAACCTTACCTCTGACTTTAGTAATCTCTCTGCCAACAAGGATTTGGATGCAACACAATACAGCCCTGCTGACTGATCGCATCTCTGGACGTTTACCTCAGACTTAGCTGTGCACAGTGCCATGTAGACAAGTTCCCTTAACCCAGGCACTTCCTTACATAATGTCTGTTTCAGAGTGCAGCCTTTACACATGAAAGGACATTTCAGATGACATTGCCATGTTTTAGATGATTTGTGTTCAACTAGTAGATGTGTGCAAAGCGTTGGAAAGAGCAAATCACGCTTTTTGAATGTTCTCGTCAAGGTTCACCTTTTATTTTTGTCATCTTTCTCTTTTTTCTCTCTGTCTCTCTCTTTTTCTCTTTCTCTCTCTTTCTTTGCTTTCCTCCACAGATTGGTTCATGACCAAAGCGGACTAAGCCATGAGCTTAGGGAGGTTAGCAGCTCCTTAATAATCTGTAGAAGAGCCAGTTGACATGACATTTGGCTGCTAATCCATCAATAGGATCATGAAGCAGGGATAGTGATCTCTTAGCCTCTGGCTTATAATAATAGTCTTTATCAACGCAACAAAACAGAGGTCTTAATAGAGGCCCATTTTAGCTGGAAATCTGGTTGGGGTGGACGATATAAAATGATCATGATAAATTATATAACACTAAGCTTTTATGAGAATATTAGTGGATATCAGCATAAAAATATTGATCTTCAGCACTTGTAAAAACAGTTAACAGGGACTTGTAAGGTTACACTCTACTGTGAGGAGATCAGTCTGACTCCTGATGATAGCAGGGTCCATGCTTAACTGGTCCTGCTTAACTGGATGTTGTGATGTACAGTAAAGGATGTTTCTGCACCTACGAGCACTTTTTGGTCCTGGCAGTGGATTTTTGGATATACAGGTTTAGGCAAAGGCACATACAAAAGTACTGTACAGTTTAATCTTTAATGCACAGTTACTGTTTATTTGCTGAATGTAACATAATGGGGTGGGGGATGGGGTTAAAATGTGGCCAAAAGTTATGGTGCATTTTATATTGTATGTTTTTTTTTTTTTTCTCAATATCTTTAACCTAGGAAGTAGATAGAAAATGTGCATTAAAATGTACAGAAAACGTTCAAGCAAATGCATTTTTTGCATAATGTATAGAAAATATTTTATTAGTTTCATAACACGTTCACATAAAAAATTGTTGCTAAATGTAAGAAGCCAAGGTAACTTAAGAAGCATATTTTAGATAAAAATCCCTGATTTCACTCTTCATATGCGCTAAAAGAAGTTACTGAATTACAAAATTGCATCTTTTCAAGTGACACTGCATGTGTTAAATCAAAACATTATCAAATGGAAAAATGAAACAGAACATGGGCAAAAAATTAAGAAATCCTAATCAAGGTGTCCCTGGATTTAAAGAAAAGCAAAGTCAATATATCTTTTCACATTCACAATCTTCTACATTTCCTTGCCATATAGATTAACTAATGTGTTATGAATGAAATCATATTCATGTTAAATTCTAATATATTAGCCTACCAAATATTACAGGTCATGTTATTTGTCATTTCTACTCAGAAACAGTAAAATGTATTTACCACAACACTCTGTTATAGTAATCACGTCCCAGAAGACTGCTTTTACTGCTTTTACTGTTTTTCCGAAAAACTGAGCAGTCAAAACTGCATGTAGTTGTAGAAACACTCTAAAAGGTAAGAATTAATATATTCATGTTTTTTGAGCATTCATTTCAAATGTGGTACTGGTGGTGCATCGTGTCTGTTCCAGTTCAACCCCAAAATAAATACCCTGATACGTATCACGTATCGTATGAAGGTGTCTTTAAGTACTGTGCTATCATATTTTTGTCCAATGTTAATTATCCAGAGGAAGGTGACGTTGGTTTGCTGTGACTGGTACAGAGCTCACAGCGGCTCAGATTGAAATGATCCTAATCCTACATAGTGTTGAGACTCTTACCCAACTGTTCAAGAACTCGCCACATGATTAATCTAAAGTTATTATTAATAGTACGTCATGTTCTGATTATAATATTAGATTTGGAGCCTGTTTAGCTTGTGAGATCCTGATAGCAACACTGAAGTACTTACATTATATAGACAGCAGCACTGTTGAAAACAAAATTACGAAGATAACTAAAGCTGCCATCTGGAACACGATGTTACCTTAATTTCAGATTTGCACTGGGGGGGCAAGTTGACCGCCTTGGCTTGTTTGGATGATCTTTTCGCCAAACTGCCAGCCTCTGCAGCGGTGGGTCAAGCGTAATAGTTGCTGTGCTCGACTATTCACAGCCAGGGATCGCATCTCTTTCACTTGAGTGACATGGACAGTTGTAGTGGACGCTCAAGAGGTGCAGCAGGTACACTGAATTAAGCAGAAAGCACCATGTAGATCAAAATGTGGGGATACACAAGTGTACATTACAAATATGCATGTTTATGTCCTAACAGTGAAAGTCTAAAAGTTAAACTAATGGCTTAAAAGTGTTTGTTATAGGAATTCTGAGGAAATACTCCATGGTCTAGAAAAACGTGGTTTAACAATAATATGTGGCTAGTTCCTACCTTGCCCTGCATACTAACAGCAGATTTAAACAAAAGCCAGTTTGTGTTTTGCTTTTTGTTTTATTTTTACCACCACACAATGTAATGGCATATAGTGTAAGATAGGTGTTTTAATGAAGAAGAAAATATCTAGCTTTCTTCAGAAAAGAGATAAAGCTGAGTCTATGCTGGTCTAGTACTGGTTTAGTGCTGGTATAGCTGGTCAACCAGCATACCAGCATCCAAAACACAACATTTGCTGGCTTTGCTGGTCTGTGCTGGTTGTTCTAGCACGGAAGACAACCTTTCCACTTAGTTAAGTGCCACCAATATGCACACCTTAGTCACAGTTCATATCTGGTATCTGTTAAACCCACATGCGATGCATATCAAAGTCAGGCAACTCCAAAAGCATCCACTTCTGAACTTACAGTAGGTCACTTGCTACGTCAGAGCGCTTGGCCCTCATCAGAGCTATTGCTGACTGAAGGGCTTATGGTTAAACCCTAGCTTAGTCAGGTTTGTTTGGAGATCAGGCCTAATGAGGGTGGAATTGGGGAGGGGTACTTTCTTGGCCATCGTCCCATCGTGTTTCCAGGGATTGGGGCATTAGAGGATACACTAAGAACTTCATTCATTCATAACCTTTGCTTTAATGAGTTAAGAGAGAGTGCCATGCAGGCAAATGCCCATTCAGACTGTTTTGAAACTCAAGTCCACTACGGCAAATACTACATCCCTGGAGAGGAGCACAACTAATTACTCCGCAGCCATGTTAGAAATTAAAGACAGCTATCACATGCTGCCACTGATCGTATGGCCCAAATTCAGGCTCAAAGGCCCTCACACTCTCCTTTTCCCTTCCCTGAAGTGGACAGCCAGCTGGATATACACAGGGCTCTTAATGACGCAGAAATATCTGTCCGCAAGTACGCAAGTAGTGGTTCACCTGCTTTGGTTATCCACTGATGAAGATCAGGGTGGCTTCCCAAGTAATTTGACAAGCGATTGGTGTCTTTTTACAGTTTTCTAGGTATTGACGACAAAAGAGTCACACCAGGCTGATGGCATAGTTTAGTCTAGGCTATAACTGCACACTTACATAGACCAGTGTTATCAACTCCATCTGACAACTTATTTGTTTTGTTTTGTTTTTTGCCTTTATTGTACCTAGCAGTTAATCTGGCATGTTTATTAAAAGGACAGAAATATCTCTTTCTAGGGGCTCCTCCACAGCTCCTTTATCATTTGCAGCTAGATAGCTAGTGATTTGCTCTGACTCCCAAAAGTAGAACAGGTGCAAGTGGCAGTGGTGGGACAACCAACCATAGTTTAAGCAATCTCAGCTTAACCAATCACAGGCTAACCAATAAACAGGCTAACCAATCTTAGGCTAACCAATTTCAGGCAGACTAAACAATCAAAGGCTAACCAATCTCAGAATAACCAATTACACGCTAACTAATCTCAGGCTAACCAATCACAAGATAGTCTATCACAGGCTAACCAATCTCAGACTAAACAATCACAGGCTAACCAATCTCAGACTAAACAATCACAGGCTAATGAATCATAGACCAACCAATCTCAGGCTAACCAACCATAAACATACCAATATAGAACTAAACAATCTAAGACAAACCAATTTGGGGTTTTGTGTTTACAAAATGAAGTGAGACAAACATCAATGCATTTTACTCTGTTTTTATTCTCATGAGTTTTTCAAGAAATCCAGTAAACTCAAGGCCCCACACCTCTCCCACTCCACTCATGTTCCTTTGTGTGCAAGAATAGAATAAGAATTAATAATTCTAATAATTAATCATTTTGATAAAGAAATATGATCTACTTTAGACTTGCTTCACTTTTGCCTTTTTTCATTTCATCTTTTCTTCCATAGTAACGAAAATCTGAGGGAGATGTACAATAGTCACATCACCAGAGCAAACCTGCAGTGGCGTTTGTTGCTGATGGAGCAATGGCCACCATTTCTATATTCACTCATGGAGCAACAGTATTCGAGATGTTAGAAGCTTCAGCTTGTGTCCACAACTGGCCACAAATAGCTTATCCTCACGACTCAAATATCACTGAATGCTTGTCTGTTTGAGAAGCAGCTGGAGGGACGATGGCACGGCAGGCTTGCTTGAGAAACCGGAGCAGCGTCTCTGTCTTTGAAAACCGGTCAGCTTGTTAATTAGCTGGCTAACAGATTTCTGCAGCAGTTGGATCCCTTTATAGAGATAATGGCTGCCCTGGTGAGGTGCCTTGCTTAATGCCCGCAGGGAGGCACATAAGCTCAGCGCTTCTGGGAAAGGCCAACCTCCATTCAAAAGTTCATTTGCAGTGACCAGTCATCCGCTTTCCGCAAGCTGCTTACTCACACTGCTGGCACAAACATTGTATGTGTTTGTTTGTGTATCTAATGAGACAGAATCAGGTGTGGGAATTCCATTGTTCAGTTTATTATTTCATTTAGTAAACAGAAAAAAAGGCAACAGACAGCTGACAATCTTCTTGGACCCATATTTGAAGTATTGGCTAGATAAAGAGGGCATGAGTCAGAGGGCCCACGCTGTACAAACCCAGGTTGATCAAGAGGTAAATGGTGTTAAAGGTCAGCAACAACACGGGTCAAAGTACAGCAAAGAAACATAAGAACATGGACTATTTCAGCAGAGTTTGCGGTTTCAACTGGAAGTCAAACCAGCTACTATGATGTTTATGGTCTAGAAACTCTAACCACTGAACCATTTTGTTTACTTTTGCTGGCTATCAGTGTAATGCCTGGGGTCATTTTACTATTTCAGTGGCAAATCATGTCCCACAACTCTGAAGACATGAAAATGAGCTCAAGAATGAACCACAGAATGTTGACATGCATGTGATCTTTGTTTTATTCTTCAACCGACCAGCAAAAATATGATCATTCTTCTTTTTGCAGTGTTATTTTAGTGATTTTTAGTCATGCTGTGCATAAAAATCAGCATGTCACACCAGTGACTTTACAGATGCAGGAGCATTAATTTAATCTGAAACAACTATTTTGAAGCTTGTTGCTCAGTTTAAGTTGTAATTGTTGTAAATTATCGTCTATCCTATGGTGAAATACTTTAAACATATAATATCATTTTATTTTGATAATAAATCTTGTCCCAATTTTTTTGTCAGTGGTGTTACAGAAAGATAAACAAAAAAAAAACCAAAAGACTAACTCTGAGAAGTCCATGAAATGAGTGAGTCCGTGAAATCACTTTTTAGATTTGGCTAAAACACTGAAAGTTTCATATATTGTGAAAAGATTGTGTCAGCGGTGTTACACCTAAAACACTGATTTTAGAATTAAAGTAAAATAATATCATGAATGCAATGTTTTCTATGTACAGTGTGACGCTGAAACTGAACTGGCAGCAGACTATTTTTCAGAAAAGATTTTAGTCATTTTGTCGTGGTGTTACATTTTTGCTACATACACTTAGGTTGTATATCAGCATTCATACCTAGTTTTGCCACCACAATGGTAAAATGACCCTGTTGCCAAATAGGGGACTTCATATTAAAGAAAAAACTTACTTTACTGTACATTGATGTAAGGAGATTTTAGTTATTTTGAAGTCAATCTGGACCTTTTCTACTATTCCATTTATCATGAAATGTTCACATGATGTAAAAGGCAGCTGGCATTTTCATGATGTATTCAATAATGAAAATTAATGTAAAAAAAAAATAAATAAAACAGGAAAAAAGTGCCGTTACAAAGTTTTGACAGCAACTATCATTGTTTTCCTTCCCTGGATGGCCTCTGACTTCCTGACTGAGTTAATTCACCGCTCTTGTTACTGAACAACCTGAAAAGCCTCTGAGCGGCAGATCTAAGAAATGCAAATGCAGCGGATTGGTTGGTCTGGTCATGGACTGCACTCTGTTGTGCAGGTTATTTAATCCTAAAAATGGACCTTGGCCTCTTGGTGTTGTCAGGCAGGGTCACCAATAGGTGGCACCAAACTGACTTTAAGCTGTGAGATGCACTGCAATGGAAAAGTGACTATCACACCTGGTGTTTCTCCTGAAATCTCAGAGATAAAACTTCATGGTGTTATAAACTGTCGTGTAATTGTCCTCCATCACTCATACACTGGTTGTAAATCTCAAAGCCATCCTTAGTTAAAGGCAGGGCAGTTTCTTGCTAAAAGCAGCAAACAAAGCAGCGTAAGCAGTTTCTTTCTTGTATAGTACACCTTGTGGTTTGTAATATTACATTGCATTTCCAGAAAATTATCCTATGAAAGCATCACTACTGACTACTTATACACATTTACATATACATATATATATATATATATATATATATATATATATA
>JAILXH010039220.1:9528-21474 GCA_023558415.1 Piaractus mesopotamicus
TTTAATTCCACTGAAAAAACAATTTCAAATTCTCGGAAACAAGGGAAGCACAGTGTGAGAAAGAATGCGAAAAGAAAGACGGAAAGAAAAGAAAAACACCAGACAGACGACCAGGTGCAGTGTGCATGCAACAGGGGGACAGTAAACAAAAAGTGTAAAGAAGCATGGCATCCGCTCGCCAGATTGTGTTTTTATTTTGTTGTGTATGAACTTATTCCCATCTTTCATCGCAGCGGCATTCTCTGCTAAATCGATTAAACTGCGGACGACCTCGTCGGAAAATTCAGAAAATCTCCCTTTCTTCTCTTTAAGTCCCGTTCTGTAAGACTTCATTCAGCTCAAATACTTTAAATCTTTATAATCTTTAAAAACAGACAAAAGTACAGACAAAATTCAGGCCTCATGGTGGCTGCTACTGCTATGCTAACGGATATTTGTGTACATGTATAGTTTATCATACATTGTCAGAAACCACATAATCAAGCCTGTTAGAATTTACTGAACAACTTGACAGAGTTTGAGGCAAGTGTGTGATGAGTTAGCCTACAGATGCTAAACACTAATGATGCTAATAAGGTTTTAATACATGTTAGCTACCTTAGCCTTGTAGGTCCAGTGCTAAGTTAACAAAGTACACCGAAAATGTCTTGACTGATCAGCTATATTAAGGGCGAGGGGAAGAACTATTGCTCTAAACCAAAGAATCGGACAAAAAAGAATAGTTAACATGAAAATGGCTCTCAGAGGTTGAATTGTCAAAATCAGAGTAAAATGACTGCTCAAAAACACCCTCTACCAGTGTTAAACCTAAGTTTGGATTAAAGCCTAAGCCTAACAGCAAAACAAAGGTAAAAACACTGAAGTATGAGTTTCCATTACTTGTTAGCTACATTAGCCCCATAGCCCCAGTGCTAAAACTAAAGAACTTAAGACACAAAGCATGTCTTGTCTGATTGACTGCAGCTGGGGAGAAGTTTGGCTTGAATTGCACTATTCTACAATTTCAAATTTTTTTGAAATCAAAGATATTTTTTTACATATTCACCTCAAACATCTGACAAACATACATGTAAAAACATGTAAATGTAAGCTGTTTCTATGCATAAAAAGCAAATAAATTTGCTACATGCAAAAAAGTGAATCATTTAAGGAAATGCCAATGAAAATACATTAACATTAAAAATACATTAAAAATTATTGTTCAAGTCATTTGTACGCAGCAGCTGTGTGAAAACGTTTATAATGAATGAATTAATAGAAATGTTCCAACATTCAAAACTTGGTCCAAGTAGGAATAAAATCTTTTACATGAACTCAGAAGTTAACAACATTCTTGCCTTCTCCTATAAAGCTTCTATTTTGGAGATAATTTTCTTTCAACAGAATATAAAATCCATCTAGCAGAGATGACTGATGGATTCTGATCAATTTCACACCACCGCTCTCGTATGGGATTTCTTTCTAGAGCCACTAGTACGTGGTTAACTCGGCCCATTCATGAGTTTACAATGGGCCCGACTGTGGCTTTGAATCATTAAAAGGTTGTAATCCTCCGTCATTGTGTTTAAAAAGGCCTCGGCTTTTTTGGTTGTAACCTGTGAGGAAAAAAATGGCAACAGTCAGTCCACTCAACCACTACCACACCTTTAGCAAAACAGACTTAAGGACTGAGTAAATGGAGAGGCGCATGAATTACTGACTAAAATGAGCAAAGCAATCTTCACCAAACATCATGTGAATGGAAAGAATACTCAACTTCTGAAATGAAAATGTGAGGGCTACAGATGAAAGAGCTCTTCACAAATTATACTTAGAATGACCAATGAGTTGTTCAATGAGTTGAAAGGTAAGCCAACTGTTGAACCACTAGGACAGGCCTGCTGAGATTAACTGTTAACCGATCTTCACTTGGGTGACTTGCATTTATGCCCATTCTATACATAATAATCCTTCAGCATTTAGTACAAGACTTACAAATCAGCCTGAAATGCTGACGTCTGGATTTGGCTGTAGAAGACAATGGGGGGAGCTTGAGTAGTTGTAAAACCACACATATGGAGGGAGAAACATCTGACAGACTGTAATACACTACAGGAAGTGAAGGGGACAACATGCTTCTATTGTTTCATTTAAAAAGCTCTCTATAATGTTCATATGATCCACACAGTCATTCTGACAGACTGTAATACACTACAGGAAGCGTAGGGGGCGATATTTGCACCATAAAATAAGTAAATTCCTGTGGCGTAGATAGAACTTTGAATAATGGCGGCACTGTTACGGGGCAAAGTGAGAGGAAACTGAAGAAAGTATAAACATTCGAGCAGTCAAATTAGGTCGTAGATTAATTGCATCACCACTCTGAATTATTTGGTGGTCCTACAGGCAGAGCTCACATCTTTCACTAAATCCAAACGTTTATCCAGTAACTGTTTGTATTTTAGCTGAATCGGTTCTATTCCAGTGTAATTTGAGTCAAGCAGATGCAGCTTAATTCAATCACTAAGACTAGTACCAGCTTAGAGCCAGATGCTGGACACAATGGCCTTACTGTCTGAAGTGGCAGGTATCTGGAGTGTCTTTGAGTGGAAAGTCAACAGTCTTAAACAGACGGAGACAACAGTAATAAGACGACCTTTAATTGGACTTTGCAGGCTTTTTGACTTTACACAACCTCATAATGAGCAGAGAAATATTAAACTGTTATTACTTTAATCTTAAAGGCCAGATAATCATCCAGGCTGTGGTCTATTGCACCTAAACACAACTGTTACACTGGCACTTTTTAATCAGGCATTTATTTTTCCTAATCAAGAAGTAAAAGAGAACGTATCAAAACGATTATATCATGATAAAATATATATTATAAAGGCAAATTTTAGGACATCATGGATAATATGATGTAGATCTGGTGATACATATGCACTGATATCTTACTGATTTTATAAGACAGGAATGTATTAAGGAGAATTCCCAGAAAGTATGTCACACAGTGCCACTTAGTGGCTAGTTAGCTTTGTACCAAGGGTATAAAAAGGGTTTCAGGGTTCATCTCGGTTCCCATACCCTTAAGAGGTGCTCTATTAAAAATGACTGTCATTTTACAGAAACAAAAACATTCTTTGGAAGGAGGAAAACACTTTTGGTTCCCTAAAGAACCCTCCCATTTTAAGAACCATTCAGGTGGTGCCACAAAAAGCCATTTTCATAACATTAGCCTGCTTGGTGGCTAACTAGCCAGCTAACCCTAACATTAGCTTGCTATTTAGCTAGCTGGTAAACTCATCAGGCTAACTTATAGTTTCCTGAAACAAACATCTGCACAGTCCTAGCAACCATGTTAACAACAGATCAGGAAGTCTCACTAATGAAGGTTTTTTCATCGAAAAAACATGTTATCAATGTGCACACTGAGTGCTTCATTGTTTGCTGAAAGAAGAATCCTGTGTGAATCTAGAGTTAAAAAGGGTCATTTTGACTTTCTCCTTAATTTACTGGACATATTCAGCTAATAAACTATTAATCCACACTTAAGCTAATCTGTATGTAGGTTCAAATAACATACACTGGCTAATTTAATAGCTGACTTCAATGTGGAACACTTTAAAAAGATGGTTCTTCAAGAGTTCCTTAGTAAAGGGTATGGTTCTACTTAGAACCTTGAGTCCTATAAAGAACAACTTTATCCTTGAATGGTTCTTTGCATGGTGAAACGGTTCTTCAGATTGATGGAGAATGTGTTGTATATGCTTCTATATAGCACCAACTTTTTTGAAAATGGTTCTATATAGAACCAAAATGAGTCTGCTGTCAATCTTTTTGGTGCTATATAGAACCATTCTCAACGTTCTCTCATATTTGCAAGGTTGCTTTGCTGGCAGTGTCTTAAATGAGTAAGAGGTTTGAGTTTAGCATAGAATTACCAAAAGGAGATGTGGCCAGAGGAGAATTACCACTCTATAATGTCTTCTGGGGTTCTCAAACGCTAGAGGGCGCTCCCGAGCAAGTCCGAAATTAATAGGTTAATATGGAGCATTTGAGCAAAATCACAGTTTATAAATGCTTAAACGTTTTTAAGATAAAAGAATGCATTAATTTTCTGAACACAGAACAGCATAAAACATTTTAACACTGCTGTGATATTTTTTTAAGAGCTTTTGAACTCGAGTTATAGGAGTTTAAAACGATGCCTCATTTATGTTCATGACGCCTGTGGCATCACTTGCCTTTTCGTGTTTAGCCATTTAGCTCCATTCACCCCCATTCATTGAGGACTCACTCATGTTTTTGATACAACGAGGGAAATAGGAAGAGGCCAGGCTCCTTATAAACCGGCTCTGATGTGGCTAATTAGCATTCATGCTAATGGCATGCACACATTAAGGACAGTCCCATGGTTTTACTTTTGTTTATACATTTTTCCGTACATATTTATAAAGGTAATATAGTGGGGCAGAAATTCCTCATGGGATCACCATACATGATCAAAACTGTACAACTATTTTTTTACATGATGTAAAGGCAATGTGTAAGTGTGAAGTACCTTTTTAAGGTTTAAAGACCCAAAACAACATCCACCTGTAAAGTTTCTATAGTAATTAAATTTTTTTTCCCCAGAAACACCAAGCCAAAAATCATTTAGCAAAATTTTATTTTTAAGAGTGTACGTGACCTCAAGGACCTAAAAAAGTTTGAGTGCCCAGCTGATCCTCAGAGGGTACATGCTTAAAGGTACAGTTCTGAGCTTTTTATTCACTGCGGTTGATACAGTCTGAAGGTGAATCTGTCAACTGGAATTTAAAGAAAAACTACATACATTTCCTACATAACCAACAGAACCTGATGTCAAGTTGTGCAGCTTCTTCTGATAGATTAATTCAGGCTTCTCAAAGCACTGATCATCACGATCAGCCATAGAGAAGATTTGTTATATTAATACAGGGGGGGACTTTATTAAAGCAGTAGACTGATAAGGAAAAACAGGAAACCCCCAAAACCCTCACTTCTCTCCATACAAAGCAAATATAATCATCAACATCATCCACAAACATTTTCACACAGTCACATTATGTTGATGAAATAAATTAAGCATAAATTAGACAGGATTTAAAAAAAAATAGGGTTGTGGTTTCACAGAGAGGAAAACAGTCTAAGACAAAGGAAGACTGAATCAAAAAATTAATATTATTGACCTTTTTGGTTGCCATCACTGCTGTACTGTTTTACGTTAAAAGTGAATTCAGTAATTTCATAATTAAATGTTTAAGATGTAACAGAGTCATCCAAAGTGGTTTGGTGTGAAATGCTCCGTTCTAGAAAAATATAAAGAGTCAGAATTGTTCTCAGTGGTGGTGACAGGAACCAGACATCCACCTCTAAAAGCTCCCTCACAGAAATGTATTACATGAAATGGTTATGAATACACTGCCTGATGTCTGAGACACTGTTTTACGATAGTTTTAAGATGTAAACAGAGTGATTCGGAGTGGTTTGGTGTGAAATAGTTCCGATGTCTGTACAGTGGTGCTGATAGGAACCAGGGGTCACCATGACTGCAACACAAATACAGACATTTTATTTACTATCCAAAACCAGCAATGAACCTACACATGTGTCTTCTGAGTTTTATATGGAATATTGATGATGGTAAAATAGTGAAAAACCTTTATTTGGGGACTATTTTGCCTCACAACATCCTGCATGTATCCCTCCACCATGAATGGATTTTAAAGGCGGCCAAAATCTTCTCAAAACTATTGTAAACATCTGGTTCCTATCACCACCACTGTAACCAATTCTGACTTAGCTTCTCTGCAACGGAGCGTTTCACCCCAAACCACTCTGAACGACTAAAAACTGTTTACATCTTAAATGTTTAATTACGCAGAAATTCGGAAAAATCTGTTGGCATAAAAACACAGTAAAATACAGTGTTTTCTTATGACATTGACATTATGTGTTTGTAGGTTTGTGCGTCTGTTTAAGAGTATGTGCATTTGTGTGTGCGTGCTGTAGGAGGTAGCAGTGTGTGGACTGAGGTCAGTCTGACCACTCGTTGTCCTCCAGCTCAGAGTCGTCCTCTGAGTCGCTGTACTCTACGGCAATTCTCCTGGACAGTATAGTGGCCACATCGTTGCCCACCCGCTCCCGCTTAGCCTGCTGCTCCTGCTGCTCCTGCACCTTCTTCAGCTGGATACCTGAACATGCACACAAACAAAATGCACACTAAATACATAGAAATATGCATAATTTTTTTTTTTTGAATTCTGCCTTTTTAACGCAAAATAAATTTAGAAACAATGCAAGCAGCAGAATTTCAGCCACTGAAAAATTTTATACAAAAATATCCAGGCCGAAAAAGGTTATATTAAAATTAAATATTAAATATTAAAAGGTTTACAACTAATTATCAAAATATAACACTTAATTTCACTGGCAATGAAAAGGGGGATAAAAAGATGTTGCTTACTTTGTACTCTGGTGCCGGTCACCCGTAAAATTAATAGAATTTATGCAGTAGTGTAAAAAGTCTATATAAGTGAAAGTATAGGTACTGTGTATAAATTTGGAACCATAAATATAATTAAGAGAAATCAAAAGAGTATCAACATGGAAAGCTACACTATCTAAGTTTTGGGGATTTGGAGACCTCTCTGGTGGCAATATGTAATTGCACGCAACATGCAGAAGAACATCTGTAATGTGGCTTGTACATCAGTCCTCTTCCCCGAGCAGATAAATCTCATGATTAACTGTGAGTCAAAACTTGGTGAAGGATGCATCGTCCAAGGATGTGTGTTTGAATTATCTACTACTGTCATCATATCTTCATCAGCATATTGCTGATTTTGCATCAAGCTGGATCTTCTTTTTGACGCTGTGTGTAAAGATGTAAGACACGGCTCAAAAAACCACCGCTAAATCCAACCTGACACCTCTGACTTTTAAATATTTTGCGTCTTTTTTTAAGCTACTTCTTTCAATTGTTTTTTAGTTAAAAAACAAAAGTAAATACATTAAAAGTTTGGTTTGTTTGGTACTGTCTGGTGCACCAATTGGTGTTCTTGCACAAACATGATTAGCTGTGGGTTTAATTTTTTACTGATATAAGTTTGGTTGAATGTTTTCATTAAAAAATTCATAAAACATTATGGGAACTTGACAGATTGATGAGAGACAAAGAAAAATCTCCTGCAGCCACCTGCACCAGCTGAACGTAAGTTCAATCGTAGCCTAGTTTGAACGTAAACTGCCACTACCTTCAAGTTTACAGACCTCCTGACCACAGATTTGCAACACAATAGAAGACAGCGACGGAGCCCTGAGCCCCACTTTGTGTCTGGCACTGAGATATTTTGCCTCAAGGTCATTCCAAAACCTGGTGGGCAACATTGTTCAAGTACACAAGTCAACTGCGTGCAGAGCAACAAGAGCAGCTCCATCAGTGCTCAGGTTGTGTGTGACGCTGACCTTATAATACAATACATAACAGATTATTTTTTAAATATAACTATCATAGCTAACATTATCTTTTTGTTATTCATTTTTTTGTTATCTTTTTGTTATTTAACTGATCGTTCAATGATTAAGTGCCATTCAAATATTATGCACGAGAGCCCAGTTTGAACATCGGAAAAATTCCAGCAGCAGAACAGAATAAACACACATACAAGAGATGGATGCTTTGAAAACACCACTTTATTGTAAACACAATCTGCTTCTGAATTATAGCAATTATGACCATCATACTTTAAGCAAAGCAAACGTAGCACGAAAAGAGTGACATTTCACTGCGTGGGGAGATCATGCGCATTGTTTCCTGTTAATGTCGGGTAACATTACTGATTGACTGCAGAGTAAAAACATTGTTCTGTGTGACAGTGTTTTGATCAACGATCACTTTGCGCTCTACTAGTTAAGATGTACTGTAAGTGTCTGTGGTGCAACCAAAATTCTGTGTGTCGCTAGTTTTAAACTAACTACTCTCAACGTAAAGTTTAGGATGGACTTTACACCCTAACTTACGATCAAACTTCCATTCAGCTGGTGCAACTGGCTGCTGGTCTTTGAGATTCGTAATAAGCACTTTTAAAGGTCTAAATGAAAATGTAAGGAGCAAAAAGTTGAAAAATACTACCTGCCCTATGCAGGCAGACAGTGCGCAACACAGACTATACACACATGCAACACTGTAACATACACACACTCACCCATACGTATCGCCGATAGCAGGTCACTGCGGCCGTCTGTGATTGGCTGGGATTCACGTCTCCGCCCTTCTCCCATTCCCATCGGATGAGGCAGAATGGGAGGAGCCGGAGGTGGAGGGGGACCTGGAGGAGGCGGGGCCACAACTGGCCCAGGTGGTGGGACAGGTGGGAGGGGATAAGATAAAGCAGAGTTGACTGGTCCAGGATGTGACGTGGGCGGGACCGGAGCCATTAGGGGTGTGGCAAAAGCAGTCTGCAATGAAGGGATGAGGGGACCTGGAGGAGGAGGAGGAGGGGGAGGAGGAGGAGAACCTGAACTAGCATAATATTCCATCATACTGAGAGAGAGAGATTGAAGGGTCGACAGAGAGAAAGAGAGATATATGAGGGAAACAAAAAGCAGGTGGAGTGAGGACAAGAAGAGAGAGAACATGAACATTAATGTAATCAATCGCTTTGTCACTGTATATAAAACCTTACACGATGTAAAGGACATCCCTTCCCTAATTGGTCCAACTGTAGCTTAGCAACCATGACTAGGCCTGGCCTCCTCAGACGATCTTTCAGAACTACAATATGCCACTTTTTACCCAATATTCCAAGAGTTTGAAGTGGAAAGTGAATTATTATCCATTTCCTAAACTGCATTGCCAATTAAACCAAATCAAAAAGCACACAAAACATATACAGGGCCAAGACTAAGTCTGCTAACTAGCAAGTCTGGCTAACTAATGAAGTATTTCTTTGTTACCGTTAACTCACTGGATTTAGGCTGTGCATTAAATCTGCAGCGTAAACACAAAAATGCTTGGAGAATTGGAGAACAATGACAGCCTTATCACTGTTTGCCAGCTTACTCAGCTAACAGTGGAAGTATTTAACAAGACCCAATGGGGCACGCATGCTAAATATTATCCTTAAAATCCATACTCTCCTGGGTGGTATGTAAATTTTTTGAGCATGTAGCACTAGTGCTATAAAAGTTGCAAATGTTGCAGCACAAACAAAATTTGTAGCACTTTAGAAAGGCTTCTAAATAATATGAATCGCATCGACTGGAACAAATTCTGATTTTAACTGTGAAAAAACAGAAGCAGCGTGTAAAAGGTTTATATTTGAATGGTGACTTTGTGAAAAGTGCGTTTACATGCACTTAATAGATAATAATTAATAAATGCAGAAAATCAAATTTTGTCAGTAATCCAATCAACACGTTTATATGCACTTAAATGATCAGATAATGGGAAACTCCAGGTCTACATGAGTCAGACAGTAATTGGATTTTTGCTTTGAAACCAGCCAATAAACTTACAGAAGAAGACGTGATGTAAACCTATCGTAAAACTTAAACTTCATGCCCTTTTTTTTTTTTAACATTACGCCATTGAAAATATGAACATACATTATAATACACTGTGAAATCTGATTACTGAGCTATAACCCAGCTCTCTTTATCAGATTTCTTAATCGGATTTCAAGACCTTACTCCAATATAATAAATCAGACCATTTGAATAATCAGATAACTGCAGAAATATGATTATGATCAGATTATTATACTCAGTATAATTTAATATGTGACTTTCAATTTTTAAAGAAACATGTTAAAGGTAGCATACAGATTAAAGAGAGTAAAGGCAGTGAAACAGCAGAAGGCATCGATTGCAGAGGAGTTTTTTTTTTTAAAACAGGCAAACTGTAAAATCCCAAATCGTTGCAGGCTTCATGTATGAGCTCCAAAGTAAACAACTTGTGGGCATTTTGTACATTGTAAGGCCATTTGTGTACAAACATCTGGATTTGTTCTCTACTGTTTAAATTACCTGAGGGACTACAACTACCATAAATTCCAGAACTTAAGCTGCATCACAGCTGGGACGACTGTGTTAAGCAGATGGCTTGTGCAGTGGGGAAATGATATTCGATTTGAATAATCGACTACAGCCTCCATGAGCACCTTGCTGTTGTCAAAGGAAAACCTTGTATCTTTAAAACGGTGACTTTACAGGAGAAGGAAAAAACCTACTTCACTTTTAATGTAAGTCAATGAAACTGGACTTTTTTCCAAGTAATTTCGGGCTGTTTTTTTGGTCCATTTATAATGACATTTGCACACAACGTAAAGGACAACAGGCATTTTTAAATTGTGTCAAAAACTAAATATAAAAATGGAGATATGAGGTTTTCTTCCAACAGCAGCGACTTAGACAAAATATTATCGAATGGAGATATATTTATGTATTCACACAGGATTCATTTCTCCTAGCACATATGACAATACGGTCATATCATATAACCCTGATATAATCATTTTTTTATCTACCCTGCAGAAAAGAAACAGTGCTCTCATTTATTTCCAAGTCATCTCCATGTATTGCTATATTTTTTACCTCCATCTGTTCACTTTAGCCTTTTTGTTAATAGTTTTAACCCTATTAGGCTGACGAGAGATCACCAGAGACTGGCGACCTTTCTGTCTACTCCCTTGATAAAATGTTTGATTCATTTATGGGGTACATTGTCAACCCTTGCCACTGAAAACTGCATGGTTGTCGAAAATTATTTCCAAAGCTTGTCAGACATAGCAACAGTAACCAAGGAGGGGGCGGCTAAGCAAAGTCAATTAGTTAACTGACTAATTACAGCAAATACTTTTTGCCTAAATAATGTTTCTGTCTAAACACTGCTGTATTTCTTTACCTGTAGTCTGCTGGTGGTAGTGTGATGCCATTGACTCCGCCCTCAGTGTGGGTGTGCATTGGAGGAGGTGCGCGTGAGCGTCTGAGTGTGCCGCCTCTGTAGCCCCCCAGAGCTCCTACGACCACACCCACAGGCCCACCGATGCTGTGGTACTCATGCTCTACCCCTCCACTAGGATTGGACGAGGCTACTTCCCCAGGCATAAATGGGTGAGAGTGGGCGTGACCAGGCAGGGTGTGGGCGTGGCCTGCTGGAACAGGGTAGTCTGCTATGTCGGGACAGGGCAGCCTGTTGTAAAGAAAATGGACAGACAAATTTCAAGGTGTTTCACTGCCGAGGACAACACTGGAAAAAGACACACTGCCTAGTCCTATTTTTTTTTGTTGATGTCACCTCCACCCTCTCCAACTAACTTACCTAAACATAAAAACACAGAAAGTTATTATATGAAATGGTTATGATTATGCAGCCTGATGTCTGAGACATTATTTTATGATAGTTTTGTGAAGCTTTTAGCCTAAAACATGTTCATTTTTCAAAATGTGTTCATGGTGGAGGGGTAAGAAACCTTATTATTTCAGATTTTACCATCATCAACATTCAATATATAAACACAGAAAACACATGTAGGTTCACTGGTGGTTTTGGATAGTAAATAAAATGGCTACATTTGTGTTGTGGATGAATGTTAAGTCTGTAAGTTTCACAACAATGAGCAGCAACCACTCTGAATGACTCTGTGTTCAATAGAACTGTGCAGAAACTGATCATGTGTGTATTACTGAGTGTGCACACACACCTGCCCTCTGGTGAGAGAGACCCCTCAGAGGATGCCCCCCGGTGGAGGCTGTTTGGATGGCGGTGGTCCGGGCGGAGCTCCTTATCGAGTGCCATCATGTTCCATTCCTGCCGCCGGTTACGAGCTTTACGCACCTTTTTGACCTCACGAGGTAAAGTCCCATCTACACCCCGCTTCTGCTCCTGAGAGAGAGAGAGAGAGAGAGAGAGAGAGAGAGAGAGAGAGAGAGAAGATAAAA
>JAILXH010039238.1:0-10323 GCA_023558415.1 Piaractus mesopotamicus
TATATATATATATATATATATATATATATATATATATACATATAGCGATATATCACTGTTGTCAGAACAAAACCTCATATATCCAAAATGGTAACTTTACAGGAGAAGGAAAAAACTTACTTTTCTTTTAATGTAAGTGAATGGAACCAGACTTTTTTCCAAGTAATTTTTGGCTGTTTCTTTTAAACGTAATACAGTTTACTGTAAGCCAATATAAGGAGCTTATAGTATACTGTATTAAGTTTGTATAAATCTATAAACACTTTTAGCCTAATTTAGCAGATAATTGTGCTTAATTCAAGAAATAATGCTTAAAACAAGTAAAATTATTGGTCTCTTGGTCTCACTTTATTTGGATAGTCCACTATAGTCCCCTACAGATTATCTGTTGAAACTCTTAGTTAGTTGATTCAAAACAGTGGTAGGGTTAGGGTTAGGATTTGGACCAGGGTGAGGGTTGGGTTTAGGTTTTGGGTTGAGATTAAGTTTAGGGTTAGGATTAGAACCAGGTTTAAAGTTAGATTAGGGTCAGTTTAGTAGATATTTAGTTGAAGGTACCTTGATAGTAATTTAAGTGTCTACAAAGCATCAAAGGTGGACTATCCAAATAATGTGCCACCAAATTTTCTGCCAATGAGAAGACACTTTCAGAAGACATTATTTCTTAAAAATCAAGTAAAAATGTCTAGAAAAGAGTTAAAGAATCTTATAATATTCTTATAACGGTCTCATATTGAGAAATATTAGATACATTAACTAGATTTAAGATGTTTTCACTTGCTAAGATATTGTTATTGCAGTGCAAATCGCTCCCTACTCCTGTTGTACTGCACTACACAGGTCACAAAATATGTTTTGCAGAATCTAATAGTGTAGTAAATATCCAATAAGGAGACGTGCTGCCAGTGGCTGAATCCCAAATGGATCTCTTGGACATTTAATGCACTATCAGGATGTAGAATCCATTATCTTATGATCTATGCAGTGCACTTTACAGTGAGCAGGCAACCATTTGAGATTCATAGTGTTTGTGTCCTAAGCAGTGGGTAGCTATTTGTGGCTCGCAGGAAAACTTCAAACGTGAGGTTAATGGACCGTGGGTCAGTGGCAGGAACTGTGCAGCAACAGGGCAGGAAGCGTTGTGATGGAGCTGACGTGGGGGCCGTCCACACTTCCTGCGAGTGCGGTTGCAGGCTGTGGCCAGCAGGTGAAGCCAGAGAACACAGTGGGAGAGGAAACGGTTGCTCCTCCAGCTCCACAGCTCTGCCCTCTAGGCCCCTCCACATTCAGCCTCATCAAAACAGCTATTAAAGCCTCTCTATGGTTAATCTAATTATGCTGCTACCTGTGTGGTGCATGTTAGTGATGTAACATGCAGATAATTTTATGTAAATAAACCCCTGCCCTGCTCTAATGCACTCACTTCTACTCAGGAAAGGCTTGTTAATGAGCTGATTAGCTGTATCAGGTGTGTTATAACAAGAAAAACACTGAAATGTGCAGGGCAGCAGGCCTCTTGGACCAGAGTTGATCTTTAGCAATGGTTTTGAACTGTTTTTTCCGGCACTTGAAGGACCAGCTTTGCTGTTTCGTATTTTGGTTTGTATATGAATGTAATGTGTTTTGCCTGAGTTCATACCCTTTTTGCAGTATCTACTCTGTTACCTTGTTGATAAATATGTTTGAATTTGAATTTTAAAGTACCACCACAGTGGTGACATCAGAATTGAAGATGAATACCATAGATTTTAAAGACTTTATGCAAAATTAAAGTGTTATGATATAAACAAAGTTTGAAGAGGAATTCCACCGATTTTTCAAATTTTCTGCATAATTCAATGTGTTATGATGTAAACAAAGTCACTCCGAGTGGTGTGATATGCTGCATTTTAAGCTAGTCATCGCAAATATTTGAAATGATCGCAATTATTTAAGATAGATTACACAATCATGTTATACCACAACAAGCAAAATGTATGTGTGGTTGCACAAGACTGTGATAAATTAATATAAACAGAAAAGCGGTAAATACATTCATTGAGACACATCGTGGGACTCATGAACACAAGAAAAGCTGTAACTTCTAACTTGGTGGTCTAACGTGTTTAGAGGGCAGCGTGAGTAATGTTTGTTTATTTGTTTGTTAAATATATTGCTGTTGTCAGAACAGCAAACTCCAAAATGAAACCTTTACAGGAGAAGGAAAAACATACTTTACATTTTAATGTAAGTCAGTGGAACCAGACTTTTTTCTGAGTAAATTTGGGCTGTTTCTTTTGGTCCAGTCATCGTGAACTGCACCCATAATGTAAAGGACAACATTTTCAAATTATGTCAAAAACTAAAAAAATAACAAAGATGGAGCTATGAGCTTTTGTTCTGACAACAGCGAAATGTCTAATTCCAACTAATTCTGAATGATTGATTTTTTTTTTTTTTTTTGCGCTTTATACTCTGTATATAATTCTGTGTAACTGTAGACATTTGTTTGAGTGGTTAACCTGCAAATTTGGCCACATTGTACGAAACTGTTAAGGCTTAGACCACTCTGACTTTAAAGTTTTCATATATGATGCACTGACATATTATTGTTGGTTATAGTTTATCAGAAGTGTTGGCCAGATGAGCACATACAGGACAGGTTTGGTGAAAAATCTTACCTTTTCCCTCAGATATAACTGGCCAGTCAAAACCTGATATCTGAAGTTTGCTTCTTTAGTCTGTTCACTGGAGTTATGAGGCTGGTGTATCTAATAAGTAATGAAAGCTTATACTCTACCAATTAGCATCCTTACAAACTGCTTGCATAAATCATCACTCACTTCACTCGCACTGTGTAAAGCTGTGAAGTAATCTTCAGTAGACTTGCTTATGAGGTCTAGGACTCTATATGACATACTGTTATCTATAAAATGGACAAAATACATCACATGGCTTCAAAACAGTAGCAGTTAATCTAGAAGTTTGAACTTTGTGCTTTTGTCCAGTTTAATGCGTAAAAGAATTTCGTGCAGTGTAAGTAAGCCGAGCCATCGCTTTAAACTAGCCTGTCTGAAAGGGCTCCCTTGGTCATCACCTAGGGGCCAAAGGTTTTTGGCAGTCTCTCGGGCAGCGTGGGTAATGTAGTACCCCGCTGCCTGTGCAGTTGCTGCTAGGCAGCGTGGGTATTCTAGTGCAGCAGTTTCCCCACGTCTCCACAGACTAGAGGCTGCATGAGTCATCCCATTAACAGCTCTGTGTCTGCTTTTTGGTGGAGGCGATCTGCTACCCTCTCACTCAGAGAAACAGCATTTCACACCTCAGACACTGACTTTAACAGCCTAGAGATCCCCCAGGCAAGCTGATGGTGGAGTGTGCAAAAGTGTGCAAAAAACACCCCTGGTCAAAATATTTTGTTGATTTTCTAAGTGAAAACATGTTAACACGTCCACTGTAGATGACAAATATGCAATTTATCAGCAGAATTTAGTGCCGAATTTATATTTATTTGCTGAGTTTAACATACTGAGAAAAAATAAAATATAAAATGTGCCATAGGTTTTGTACAAGTCACATTTGATGTTTCATTATTTTTACAGTGTCTTAAATTCAGCGAATAAACAGTAATTATGCATTAAAACTTGCAGTGTTCTGTCTAGAGGATGTGTAACTTATTTTCACTTAAAAAATGAACACAGCATGCAATTTTACTGTATGTATATACCATTATAAACCCCCAAATTGTAAACCGCTATGACAAAGCCCCACCCACCCCCATTAAACATGAACTTATTACTTATTCAAAACATAAACATGAACAAACACACATCAGCAAATTTCTTTGTCGTGTGCATCTGAAATGGTTAAAGCACATATTTCTGAGAACTGTTTGACCACCAAGACCAAAATCAGATAAACAGAACTTAAAGCTTTCATCTCTTGAGAGAGAGAAGAAAATCTGGACCTCAGCATCTTTGAATATGTTTTCATATTGCAATTGCAACCAACTTCTAAAACTGAACTTAAAGAGGTGTGGGAAAAATATCCCTGCCGATTGAAAAACTGAAAGCGAGTCTCCTGAAAAGAATGGAAGCTGTAATAAAGACAAAGAGTGAACACACTAAATACTAAAAAAATATATATTATATTTTGTTATTGAGGCTTCTGTGTAATTTTCTGTTAAATATATGTTTGGTTGTTCCATTCCTGATGCTGAATAACTTGTACTTAATGGCCATTTTGACTGGAAATAACATAAATCAAAAATCTCTGACTTTTGCGCAGTTCTATAGTTCTATGATTCAAAAATGTTTTTATGGAATTCAGTGCAGGTTTGTAGACTCTGGGCCAATTCCTGGTTTGTATTTTTCCTTCTTTTTAAAGTGGCTCAGTTCATGAAGGCTTTGGTGTTGGAAGATGAGTCAAATCAGGTTTGTTTAGAGCAGGTTTAGGGGAAGCACTAAGCAGAAATATCACTGCTGCGGCATGTCTCTACTAACAGCTCTGTTAACTCTGTGTTGTTTGTACATGTTTGCAGTGAGGTTGGTTTGTCTGGTCATCGCAGCCTGGCTCTTCTGATGTCTCCAGCCATGGCTGACAGTGAAGACCCGCTGTAGACCTGCAGCCTCCAGCACCGAGCCCCCTCCACCCAGTGGAAACATACGCTCTCACGCACACTTGCTGACTGCAACTGCCCGAGCACATCGCTTGCTGAAAGCCAGAAGGAAAGATCAGTGAGCTCTCTGTCCATGAATTCATCCAACACACCAGGTAAGGCTCTTTCAGCTTTTCTCTAACATCAGCTGAAGAAAACGATGTGCATTTGAAAGCATAGGCTTTCGACAAATGGGGCGAATAGGACAAATGGAGCTGTCGGCCCAGTATATACACTGCCTATTAAAAGTTGGGGATACCAAGCGTTTCAAAATGATTTTATTTCAAAGGAGCATGTTTTGTTTAGTAGTTTACAATGACATAACATGAACTGTGTCTTACATAACGTCTCGTCTGTGATCCATTCAAAGCATGTGTCTGCGCTTAAAACAGATGCATGTGGTCATAGTAAAATGGATCAGCGTATGGAACTGGAGCTTTCTGTGTGCTGATGTGTTTTTGTATCACTGTATAAAAGAAACTCCATGCTGCTCTTATTGTTGGATGCACTGCAATAGTTTCTGAGTGGGCACACATTTAGACAGCAATTCACATCTCTATGGAAACACTTAGGAATTTGTTTTATCAGGAATTGAAATGTGAAGCAAATCCCTATTCATATGTTGGCTTGTTAAAAAGGTAGTTTGTGAAACAAACCAAGTGAAAGCCTAAGGCTCTGCTTCATGTTCTTTACAGTATCACAAATGACGAAAGACCTCTGAAGTTGTGCCATCATTCTGTGGTAGGTGTCATACCCGTATTAGGAACTCTGGGTCCTCTCTTTTGGAAAAATGAATGGCGTTTCGGAAAATCGCTGTTATTGTGCTCTTTAGTAAACAAAGATGTTCCAAACTCGATACATTTTGCCGTATGTACATTGTCCCTCGAACGTCACTAGATTCTGTAACTTGAGTAGTTGATATATGAATACTGCTATATGCAGGCCAACACTCCTAAACACTGAACTGATGTCATAAAACCATTAACCTCACCAAAATACCCCACACAAACCAGCTAGCTTTGTTAAATATGTTAAGTTGCTTTGACAGTAGTAGCCTAGAGTTTCAGTTCCTGCTGTTAGATAATAGTGTTGAAGTTTTATAGTAGACATAATTTCAGTGTGCAGGAACGTTAGCTTGTTTGTAGCGCGTAGCATTATTTGTATTTCTCCTGCTAAATAATCTTAGAATTCAGAAGATTCAGTGATGTTTCATTTATTTTTCTCACAGCGAAAACCTGCTTAGACCTGGAGTTCCTAATATGGGCATGATGCCGACTACAGTATGAGGCAGGTCTGTATTTTTGACAATACAACCGGGGAATAATGTCAAAGCCCCCTTGTTGTGATGTCAGCACTCAAACCGTTCAGGTGTTTAAACCGCCTTTGGGCCAAAAGTTCTTTGAAGAACTAGAATTGAGGCTAAATATACCCAAAACGTTAGCACAGGTATTTTTGTAGTTAATTGAAAAGTAACAGTAAAAATCAAACATTAAAAACAAAATTTCAGATGAAAGTAAGTTGCCTCCAGACTTTTGGTAGGCTTTGTACCAGCAAAGTAGCATATTTTGTGCTGATCCCAGAAGAGCTCCGTTCTAGTTTGGATTCCAGCAACTGTGAGCTCCATAAGGGTGCTTGGATACGGTGTAGATTCTCAGAATGGTGAAGTAGAGCGAATCCACCAGGAACGTCAAACTAATGCCTACGTGATGGCAGCAAATCCCTCTTTCTCACTGTGTGCTTAATTGCTTTGTTGGAAGAACATGACTGGCTGAAGTTTGGGACACACGCAGTGGGTAACAGCTCAGGTGATACTATTGACTAGAAACTGAGGCCAAGCCATTCCTCTACGTAACACCACAATAAGTCCGAGATAAAAGGTTAAAACTGTTCCTAGGTCAGCCCTTTACTCACAAGTCTGGAATGAATCAGGAACTCGTTCACCCTGCTAGTGAGCACAGTCAGCTGCTTCTGTTCTCAGTGGGAAACCAGGAGATGTTTGCATATTTGATGCCAATTTTGTTTCGTGATCGCCAAAATGTTTTCCGCTGGACTGACCTGGTGCCTGCTGTACTGGAAACATTGAGGATTTGCTGGATTTAGTACGGTGAAAAACACTTAGAGTAGAAGTCTACTTTTGTGCTGTTCTGTTTTGCTTGGTTTAAAGTAATTTACAGCAAACTAAATTTACCATAGGTGATTAGCCAATGCACATTCACTGTCAGACATTTGAACACCAGAAATATAGGCAAAGTTTAGGTTTTAGGATAGTTGCTATTGCTGTTTTTAGCTGTGTAACATAGTTTTGCCCGTCTTTATAGATATCAGTTTGTGAGGCAGTGTCAGAAACAACACAAGCAGCGGAGGTATTATCATTAATGAAAATAATTCCTAAAATAAAGACTAGCACTGAAGAAGTGTACACATTAACTGTAATGAAAATTAAAATGGCAGTTTTGTCTAGTGGAGACATTATAAAGGAAGAGGAGATGGTTTAATTGTAAAATGAATAGAATAGCTTGTGATGTGCAACAAGTCCTGCTTACACTTTTTACCAACAGCCGGATGAAAGATTCTGTTTCTTAAGATATAAGTGTTCACAATTACAGCCCATAAAACCTTACTTCTCATCTTAGATGCCCAGGTTCAGTTTTCAGTTTTTCTTTTTTGTCTATTTCCTTTTCTCAGTAACGGCTCCTTGACAGCTACACAACCTTTCGGACCCATAGCATTGAGTTGTCTTCTCACAGTGGAAGGATGGACAGAAACATCTGTGGATTTTTTCAGATCTGAAGCAGCTTGATTTTTTTTGTCTCTCTCGAAGATGAAAGCTTTATGTACTGTTTATCAGGATGGGGACAGTTTTGGTGGTCTTGGTTGTTAGGAGTCTCATTTTCTGTGTATCTTTTAATCAATTTGTGTAGTAGATAATCTTGTATCTAATCTCCTCAGAAATATTTCCTTTAGACCTTTTTGATCCGTATAAGAAAGAAATTTGAAGACAGCTGAGGTGAGGTTGGATAGTTGCTTTTGTGAAGGTTAGAGTACATGATGTCAGTGAGTCCTTTGAGAAGAGCTTTTGCTGGAGGGTCACAACTGTAACTGGATGGTTTTGAGATTGGAAGGATGGAAGGGTTAAGGTGGCAGCAGAGTAGCATTAGCAACGTGGAGAAATCTTTATTATTTGCGTGTCTTTTGAATGGCTGTTATTTCTGCAAGGCAGAATGAGTTTTAAAGACGACAGAGTGGTTGGAAATGGAGAGAAATGTTTTTTTTAGTTTCGCTTTCATTTTGTTGATGCTATAAGGTGATGCACCCAAATCTTTATTCACGCTGTGAACAGCTACTGAGACTAGCACTTCTCTGTTTTCAGAATTGACGTCTTTCATCATTTGCTTTTAAAAGATACGTGCTGAGGCCAAAAATAGCGAATGACGATTTCTCAGAGGAATAGAACAGTGGCAGTAAGGGGTACCTCTCAACAGGTTTTTCTTTTCTCGGCTGTTCCTTTTTTCCTTGTTGTGCATCAGGTGTATCTGCACGTCAGTCAGGAAAATAATATTCGGCTCTTTAGTTTCTGTCTAAATTGTTGGTCAGAGACACAGAGATCGAAGGGAATCTTTGCTGTCTGTAGGTTTGTATGGTCACTCTGACTCCTTTTAGAAATGGGAATGTTGTGCTTTTTCTTCCTCACCTGATCACAGATTTGTCTGGGTTTAGTGCTGCACAATGATATCCGAATCCCATTGGCATCGGTATATTTGCTAAAAGAAAAAAAAAGGTATGACTGTCAAGCATATGTTTAGATTTGGCCAGCATTTCAAACTGATGTTTGATGGCGTGTGTGTTGTACTCTGGAAGAGCAGAACGTTTAGCCAACGCTGGGCTAATATGCCAAAAGATTCATCTTACTGCCTTTGTAATCCTACAGAAACAAAAGTTTTATTTCTCTGTAATGCTAATACAGGTAGATATAGTCTCAGTTTCTACATTTTATAAATATTTATGTATCAGCATCGTCAGATGTTTATGAAATGTATTGAAAATCTGCATTGGCCTACAGTTGTCATTATCGTGTCAAGGCATCACTACTTTAGACCGGATCCGACAGGACTGTAATACTGTACAGCACTGTACCTGATGCAACATATATTACTTGATTTTGTAGTTTTGTAATGGATTAATCTATCAGGTACTATTCGAATCAACTAATTGTGCATTCTGTGTTTCTGTCTCACATTGTAGCAATCGTTCAAAATTCTGTCTGTACAAGAAGGAATTTCTTGAATTATATTTTCATATTTGTGTGCGATTAATGGCCTTTCTTGGCTGCACTGAAATGAGGTTGTACTATTCGAATACTAATCAAACTTGTTACAAAGGCTGCAAAAACAGAATATTTTGATATTTGATTATTCATGTGAATTATTCGACTAAACATCTTGGCACTTTGTTTAAGCTACAGTGAGTCATAAGCAATAGCTATAATAATAAATATGTAAATTAAAAACATAGCTCTTCAGGCTGCAGCGTCATTTAACAGATTTAACATTTTAACAAGCTGGATCACTAGACGAGCTAGGTGTGAATAGGTTTCCTGGACGCAGTGGAATTTGAAAACTGTTTACATTTTTTTTTTAAGCTAATTAACCAGTTGTACAAAGTTAGCTAGCTGATGTGTGTAACGCTGTGACAGGATGAGCTCCAAAGTTTCAGTAGTTTTTTGAAGCAGCTGCTAAAAACGTCTAATTAATACAAACTGATGCGGCTTAGAATGTTCCAGTGACTAACATTGGTGATGTTAGTCTTTGGAAACGTATGTAATGATGAGCTTTAGTGATGTTTGTAAATGTTAGCTCATTCTGACAAATCACTTACAGTGCAAACTGAGTGTCTTCAGGGACTTGTTTGGTTTGTCAGAACATCAGCTTGGAGAACAAGGTACCATTTATTGACCACTCTGCTGCGTCAGAATCAAAACCAACATGCTTTCCTTTCCAGTGGTTAAAGAGAACATTGTGCTTCCATGGTAAGCTAAGTCAGACTTATGTTGTATGTGACTGCTTTATCCTTAATTAAAAAAAAAAAGATCTTCGCAAGTGTTGTTTTTTTAACTTCCAGCTGGTTCTTTTTCTTTCACTATCTGTTCACATAGATTCGACACTATCATTGATTTGCTGTCCTCTTCAGGTTCAGTCGTTAACTCTCTCTGGGCTGAACGTCACTTTGATAGTATAAATCGACAGTAGAAATATTTGTTGGCAATTTTTATTATCGACATAATTGATAATTAGGGCTGAACAATTTGTGGAAAATACCTAATTGTGATTTTTTTTTTTTTTTTTACTAATATTGCGATATATATTTTTTTTTGGCCAAGAAGACCAGGATATCCACCTTTTTTGGCTTGAGGTTCGACTCCTGAACATAGTGTGAAAGATGGTTCTTCAAGGGTTCTTTAGTAGTCAAGGGTTCTTTAGACTCAGCAACCCTTTTGTATGCATAAAAAGTTCTCTGCGTGGTGAAATGGTTCTTCAGATTGATGGAGATTCTTACATTGCAATTTCGATATAACAATGATTAAACTTTCAGCCCTATCGATAATGTCAAACTGTTTCAGCCCTACTGGTTACTATTGAATATATATATATAATATACACAAATATATATATATTTATATATATATATATATA
>JAILXH010039285.1:0-24930 GCA_023558415.1 Piaractus mesopotamicus
TTGTCAGCACATTCAACTTTGTACAGAACAAAGTATTCAATGAGAATATTTCATTCATTCAGATCTAGGATGTGTTTTTTGAGTGTTCCCTTTATTTTTTTGAGCAGTGTATATAACTAGTACATACTGAGACTTATTTACAGCCAAGATGGTAAAATATACATAAAATGTTGTGTCTCCCGCGGCGGACTGATTTTAAAAAATTAGTGAAAAATTTCTGGGGTCTTGTCTCCTTTTAAGATAAAATGCACAAAACCTCAGTGTGGTGTTGGATTACCAGTCCAATTGTTCCCAGCATCCTACAAACCTGAGCCTCTCATGTAGGTTTCTCTCAGATAACACTGGGGAGATTCAGCTATTTCTCTGCAAGCACTCAGATGCTTGTTCAATGCTGTGTCATCTTAAGACTTGTCTACTGCAGCTTGCTGCTGGTTGGACTGTACACGTCACTACGTTTACACAGCAGGTTAAAGTGGCCCAAATCCGATCTTTTTCTCTGTATGTGACACAGGTGTGTCATCTGTGTGTCTGTGTGAACAGCGAAAAACACATGGAATCTGACATTTTCAATTCCGATTTGAGACGCTTTCATATGTGGTACTGAAATCCGATACATATCCAATCTGCGGCAATGCGACTCGGTCTGAACAGTCAGATCAGAATTCATGTGACTTTTACGTCAGTCCAACTCGACATTCGTCATAATTTCGTGCGGCTGAGGCTCATAAACATTTAGGCTGATGTTTCTGTACCAAAAAACTAGAACAGACTCATCTCAATCGCTCTGTGTTCAAAGAGGGTTTGAACTAAATGGCCTAATGCGACCGGAGGAGACTGAGGCTGCAGCAGCCAAAGAACAGTTTAAAGAATTTGAGGACATGAACCAAAGAAGTGGCCGTGGCCAAATAATGTGCCCTTTTTACAGCGAACTCGAACATATTCTGGGTGATGAGTCCAGCTGTCAACCACTGGAACTTCATGATGGCTCATGTGATGCTGGTGAATACGACATTGAAAGCTCCGGGAGCGACAGGCGTTTGCTGGCCGTCATGATTGTTTACCTCTGGATGAGCCACGTGAAGCATTGTTCTTTTGCTCATGCGGGTCGGTTTAGGAGCTGATCTGTTCAGACTAATGTCGCATACAGGTCACATTTAAAAAATAACGTGAACAGCCAAACCAAAAAATCGGATTTGTTGGGAAAATCAGATTTGGGCCACTTTTACCTGCTGTGTAAACGTAGCCTTAGAGCCCAAAAGTGCAGATTGACTACCCTTAAAGAAGAGGAAGACAAGCATCAAGACTCTTCTCTGTACTGGCACACAGGTGATGGAATTAAGTTCCTCTGGCTGTCTGAACAGCTGAAGATTCAACTATGTATTCAAGTCAGAGGTTCCCAGTACCAGTCTGTGGGCTCCATGCTCTGCATATCTTTATGATACATGCTACATGCAAATGTGTACATAGCATTTCCAAAACAGAAAGTTTCCAAAAGTAAGGTTTCTTCTACAGTCTAGATATGGCAAAAGAAGGTGTACAACTTTGGAGAAGCTCATGAAAGTTGCAGACAGCATATGGAAACACCTAAATCTAGGGTGAGCAATCTTTCCTGCAAAAGGGCAGTGTGGCTGCAGATTTTTATGGTTACTTTGTCTTCATCGGTCAGCATTAAACCTATCAGCTTCATCACATATACATATTCATCAGATATAACAGCTCACTTTTGCTCTTTTTATTAATGTGCTGTAACTGCTTATTAATGCTTTTTAAAGTGCTTATGACCCAACAACTATTAACAAACTAATTTTAAACCATTCATAAACCATTCAGAAGGGTAGTCTAATGTTTGGTAATACACTCCTGGTCACTTCCAGTTCTGAGGGCACGGTAAGCCACGACGAACTAACGTCCATGGTAGATTTGCTCATGTTAAAATATCACTCGGTGTACCTTTAAGCTGGTGGAGAATTAAACTAATGCTTATGTATATTCACCTTGACATATAGCAGGTCTGTGATCGCTTTGACTGTGTAGTCCGGTGCGTAGATCTGCAGGAAGGAGTTGAGCTGGTTGTTGCTGCTGCCCAGCGGGGGGTTAATGACTTCATTACGGTCACTCCGGTTCAGAGAGTCCGAGTGGTTCAGTCCGTACGGCCGGGGAGGAGACTTGTTCTCTGCATGACACACATGCCGCACACACAAAAAAAATAGCTCAGTAAAGTTCATTTTCATGTGAACTTACTGGAAGACGTTGATGCAAAGAACTGAGCCCAATATATGAAAGAGCTCGAAATGCAGGGGTGAGTTTGTACTGGGAGCTAAACTGCAACTTACTCCTACCTTATAATTTAGTGTAAACGCCAACAAGCAAGGCTAAGCCCCTTACCCACCGACCCCACATTAGCTTCCCTGCATGGAAACAATGGGCAACTACTGTAAAGCAAGTCAATGTTACAATGGCAATCACAGAGAGGGTAGTCGAGTACAGGTGGGCGTGAAAGCAGCAGCTGGAGAAAGAATGATAAAAAGCCTCACAACCCTGAGAAAGAAGACTAGCTGTTTTAATTAAACACAGCTTATGTTTTCCACTTCTTAAAGGGGGCCGGCCTACAAGTGCACACACACACACACACGCATTTTCTGCCTCTTTCACTCTCGCACAACTACACACTCCCTCTCTTTTACACTTACACACACACACACACACACACTCATGCTCAATCACGGGTAGTGTTAATGCCACAATTTGGTTGGAATGTATGTAATCCGCGTTTGGATGTCTGAGTGCTGGAGCAAGGAGCCCCTGCGTCGCTCGCCCAGGAATGAGGGGCCCTGCTCACACACATGAGGTGCATGAGGTCAGTGTGTGTGCATGGGGTCAGAGTATGCTTGTGCTGAGATTTGTGAGCTTATGTATGTTTGTTTTTGTACATTTTCAGGACAGTAATGTCCTGACTTTGAAGGACAATGCAGAAAAACAGGATTAACCTGTTTAAAATGGTCCTAACTTTGTAAAGTGCATTTGACAAAAGCTTAATGTTTCCTTTTTGAAACTGAAAGAGCAAAAACCATTTCTTTTTGGTTACTGAGGTTAGAGTTTTAGGTTAAATATAGACATTTCTTATTACTTATAAATACTATATATATTAGTATTGTATATTATTACATAGGTGTACTTATATAACACATATGGGACATTATTATAGTTAATTACATATATGCAGTATGTGTGTGACATATACTTATATCCTCAACTTGCAAGATTTTATTCAAATTTTTTTGGACCATTTCTATTGGTCCACTCATCATGACGTTTTGGCACAGTAAATGTTAGGTGGCATTTTCAAATTATGATATATATATATACATGAATGACATTATTATTACATCAGTACTTAAAAAATATTGTTACACATATTGCATGTACTTACTTATATGTCTTATATATGTCCTATAGTGTCCTGACATTGTATAAATACAAACCAGTGTGTGTGTGTAGGAGGCCTGGTATGAAGGCCTTGGTTATTTTTCCAAGTCTGGCAAAATCAGTGGGAGGGATACTATGAATTTACTGTAGTATGAGAACTTAGAAGGAGGTGAAGGAGGCAGACTGATTTTTCCTTTGCTCTTAGGCTAAAAGAAATTAAATAAAACCACAGATTTCATCTCTAAACAGGCTCAACAGTAAATTTATTATAAGTGCAAATACAGTACTGTACAAAAGTCAGAGATCACCCTTCAGTTATTTCATTTCCAGCCATTAAGGACGTTATTCATTTTTCAGAGTCATGAAAAAAATACACAGAAGCCTCAACAACTAAATATAAATATAAGTATACATTCAGTGATGTTGAGATCTGGACTGTGAGGTGGTCAGTCCATTGTTCTGAGCAAACCAGCAGCTTCCTTGTTTGATTTGCAGATTTATTTCTTTTCTTGGTAACAGCGTCTTGACAGCTAAACATCCTTTCAGACCCATTTCGTTGTCTTCTTATAGTGGAAGAATGGACCAATCAGAAGCAGATCTGATTCAAGAGTGGAGCTTGATTTTCTCCTCTCCTCTCAAAGATGAAAACTTTAAGTTCTGTTTATCTGGTGATAGTTATGTTTATGATTTGGTGATGTGTATATTATATGTTTTTAGGAATCCCAGTCCTTATGCAATTGGAGTATTTTACATATGATCTTTTCAGAAATATCTCATGAGAAAAGAATAGCATGTACTAAGCCGTTTTGACTGTATTACACTATATTATACTTTTTCTCTGCATCTGTTAATACTTAACTCCTGTTTTATCACTTATTTTCTTTTGACTTTCCCTTTCCCTTTCTTAGGAACATCTCCTGAAAATGAAAAACTTGTACATACTGGCTGTTTTGAATTGAAATTAAAAAAAAAAAAAAAATCTCTGACTTTTGTCAGTATCGTATCATGTTCAGGTCTTCAGTCCATACACAAGCATGCACAAACACTGTACGGTATCATGAACATGACTGACAGCAAGCAACATTCATGGTCTTTCTCAAACATTCCTGCTAACATGTCAACGCCATGCGACCAAACTGCAAGCCAGCACAGTGACATAACAAAATAACAACAACCACCCACAGGAACACAGGCTAGACAAATGCTGAAACATTACAGTACCTGGAGATCCTGCAAGTGACTCAGACCTACTGACCACGCAATTGCGAGAAAGGGAGAGAAGCACTTAAGGCAGAGAGAGGAGGATGAAAACAAGAAAGAATAATTAGGAAAAAGAACCATCAAAGCGAGGAGAACAATATCAGCACAAGGAGGCCAGATGGTTGTTAATCACAAACACAAATCGAAGCTAAATTTGAGCTATACTTGAAGTGTTGACCTGTTCAGGTATTGTGCATACTAAAATATGACAGGTCAGTTCCTCAGCCATGCTTGATTTAGATATCTCAGGACGGTTTAGGGCCTTCTTCTTAGTGCAGTTCCTATCTTCACCCAGCAGAGGTCGCATAACCCCTGCCGCATATTTCCCACGCCTGTGTTGTTTTTTCCCCTTTCTTTCTTTTTTGTGAATGAAAACACTAGTGGCTATGTTGTCATCCAGCCAGACCTTCAAAAGTCTTCTGATAGCAAGTACCAGGCACTCTAGCTCTCTCCACTCCAGCAGACACTAAATCCGCTGGCTTTGACACGCACTTCACACAGAAAGATAACAAACTAAGCAAGATCCAGCTGTGACCAAGTGGTCAGACCATGAGGGGACAGTGAACTGCCATTTACCTGGAGAAGCAGTGAGGGCCATCATCCCGTAGGATGAAAATGCTCCGGCTTCAAACTTCATTCCATCCTTCCCCGCCTCCACCTCCACCTTTCCCTGAGAAAAAGTGCAGAAAAAGTCAAAGGAATAAACACCTCTGGTCTGCAGTCACTTCTGGACATCTAATATCGTACTATAACGTTAATATTTAAAGATGTTTTCATCATACAGGACATGCATCACAATATTTAGTTTGTCTGAGGTTTGATAAGTTAGAACAGATAAAACTGTAGTGCCGCTTTTAAAAACACCATCAAAAATATATGAATAAATTTAAATAACTTAACCCTTTACATTTGAAGGCTGACTATTTGGTAATTTCAAGGCAAACAGTACAAACTGGCTGAGTTATTCTTAAAGTCACATTCTGGCCCAAAAGCTAGAAAGCTTTTATATCTTATATGTTATTTGTTAATCTGTAATTTGTGTAACATGTTAAGTAATATTTTGTAGCGCAGCATTGCATCCCTCAGCTTCATTGGTTTGATAGAATTCACAATTTTGTGTTTTTACATATGTTATCTCACTACAATACCCAGCATGCATTACACAAATACATCATACAACTATTGGGAATCCCCCCACAGCAAGAAAGATCTAGTGACAGAGGCAATTAAAAACAGACATGATATTTGACTTCCTAGCAGCACTTCCTAGTAGCTATCTGGCTTCCTGCTGCGTTAGCCAGCTAGGGAAAAATTCACTAGCAAAAAATACACACCAAAGTGCTTGTAGTTTTTTCAAAAGTTAATCCCAAATTCAAGATATATCATCAGAAGGTGGTTTTCTAAATCTTTAAACTGGAAAATCTTACTCTCTGCACCCCTTGTTCACAATAATTGTTACATTTTTCGTTTGTGCTCCTTTAAGTTATGTGTGGATAATTACAGACTGGACCAGCTGGTGGCTCCTGGCCAGGGGTTAAGCACTGAGATTGTTACATAATGTTATGTAATTTATCGTGATAATGTAAATATTATCATATTGTTCATAACAGAGTTAACTATACTGTAAAGTAAAGACTGAAACCTTGAGTGTCAGCTGATACTGATACAGTACTTTCTTTAAAAAAGTAGTAAGCTTTAAATTGGCTATTTATATTGGAAGCAGTTCACTTAAGATGGTCATCTAAAAGCACTACACTGAATAGCCCAGCGCCAACATTTACAACACCGCAGCTTTTATATTGAGCTGAACAAACAAAAAAAAAATTATAGTATTAGTGTAATACTTAGCTACTCATGGCTAGTACTATCACATTACCTACTTAACTTTACATTATGGCTAGCGCTTTACTGTAGGGTACTGTTCATAAGGCTACATGACACCTGCATAAGTCCTTCATGACAAGTAACATAGCCCTACATAAACGTATATAAGCACTTATTCCAGTAGGTGTAATTCGTCATGATGGAAATTTTAGGTAACATCTATGTCAGATGACATGGATTTTTTTCTGACAATAGTTTGTCATGATGCTTTCTGGGCAGAAATGACACACACTTTGTGGCTCAGTGTATTTCATAATGACATAAATCTGATAATATGATGTAGTTTGCCACGTTAGGCTGATATCGTGCTCAGTTACTCATACTTGTAAAAAATGCACCGATACCAACATCCGATACCACTTGATACCAGGCAACGTAAGCCTTGTGTACGCTGCTGCACTAATGAACACATGACTCAAGCTGGCAGTGAACGAAGGTCTGTTCAAACAGAGAAGTGTTGCTGACGCCGTGGCAGTTGGTCATTTTAAATACTCCGCCTTAGCAGATTCCCGCCAGGCAAACACTGTGAGATTCTGGCCCATCTTTAAACACACACGAACACAATAACAACCACTTCCCAACGCAAAAGGAGACTCGTAGAACAGACCGGGGGCAAATAGAGTCATTTGTGGTACCAATGATCATATATACCAACATTTTGACTGAATAGAAATGCAATATATAAATGTTCCTATGTTTATTGTTTAAATTGTCTTTGTAAAATAGACATAACAATATTATCATACCTATGTTCACCTCTGCCTGGTTTTAGGTTTCCATTCCATGCTGGTTTAAGCTGGTTTATGCTGATTTGTGCTGGTCTAGTGCTGGTCTGATGCTGATTTAGCTGGTCACCCAGCATGGTCATGCCGGTTGACCAGCATACCAGCATCCTAAACACAACTTGTGCTGTTTTGCTGGTGACTAGCATATTAAGGTGTCATATGACCACTGCCCTATAGGAAAGTGTTATCACATTATGTTATGCTACAATTCTGCCGAATTTGAGGTTAGACTTGTTACAGAATTGCAGCGGATTCATTATTTTTCTGCAGTTTTGGTTCATGTTCATCTCCATACTAATAATCAGTGCTGGACCAGTGCTTTCTCCATTGCAAACATATACAGAAACTGTCACAGCACAAAGTGGTGCAATGTAATCCTTTTGTGTGTGACTGCTGTTCGGTAACTAGCAAAACAAAGGAGAGTCCAAAACAAACCCTTAAGTAGCACTCTGACCCACACTTCCCGCAACGAAATGTGTGTCACCCACTAAGACCTCCTTCCTGCTCCTCGGGCTCAACCTTCACACTCCGGCCACGTCTAATACTTGAGAAAATCCAAGCTTGTTTACAGTTAATAGTTCCCGATCCTCTCTCTTTCTGTACCCTACATTGCTGAGAACCGACTGACCGGTCAGCCGGACGGCTGAACGCCCTGAGCCAGGCGGACCCGTGAGCCACCAACCTGCAAAACGAGGACGAAGTAGTCCACGGGCTTGTTACGGACATAGAGGTAATGTTCTGAGGCCTTCTTGTTCTTTTCGTTGAACTTGAGCTCCTGGATGACGTTGGGATGCTTCAGCAACCTCAGAAGGATCTTCTCGGACATCTGAGCCAGGCCGAACAGTTCCACCTCTGTGGAGAGATAATGGACACAAGTGATGACGATGATGATGATGATGATCATGATGATGACACTATCTTGCCTTGCAGTTAACATGTAATGTCTAATGCACAAGTGACGCCTGAAGATGGGACACATCTGAACGTTCTAAAGATGGTTGCGGTAGGCAACGTCCACAATAATTACTAAGCCTTTGATTATAACAACAAAAAGCCTGCAAAAATGATCTCTGTAAGAACACGAATGCTCATGAATGCATGATTCAACTAACTGGCTAGCTTGTTTCATGAGCTAAATAGAAAAGGTGCATTAAAATTTAAAGACAAATGCCATATTTATGTCTGTTATTTGTAAGTGTTCATTTATTTTCATGTAGAAAATTAACAAAACATACAATTTGACTGGGGGTGTTCAAACTTTTGCATATGACTGTATGTTTACCCTGAGAAAACAGCAAAACTGGTCACTTGCAGGCATTTTAGCAAAACTGAATTGACATTCAATGTAGCATGTTTACACTTTCTGCACTTATGCTAGCCTTTACAGTGGAAGGTTAACTCAGTATCTCCAATTATTTACTGACCCAATGGGCCTTTTTTCACCGGCTTAGCTGTGTTTACAGTATCTGCGTCACCTGGCAGCTGGTCCCTTCTTGATCAGAGTCCTTTAATAGCATTGCGCCAGTGTTAAGTGATATGATTAGCATTTAGCTGCAAGGTCAAAGTTCTAACCAAAATCCTGGTGCAAAGTTTTAAAAGAAATCCTACAAAAAATGAAGTCTACTAAGCGAAAACTTAACAACTGATTCCGGCAATTATAAATCAGCTACAGACCAAGATCTGCTTCAGTTGATCTTCCATAAAGCTGAATGGAAGTTAGTTCTGCAGCAGTCAGTGAGCACTTCGAAGCTTCTAATGCAGGTGTTATTCTTACATATAAAAAAAAAACTACACAACTTGAATGTAACGTGAAGAAAAACCCACTATACAGCTCAGACGTCTAAAAAAACAAACCAGCAGCTAAGCTCTCAGATCCTCACTAGCTCCTGACTTCCTGAGCTGCCCTCCTCTAGAGGCCTGCAGATACTGAATTATTACAACGACATAAGACCAGCTGCCGCTGCCCAGACCCTAAGCTGAACTACTATAGGAGAAACAACAAAACTGGTCTCAGGTCAGTGTGAAGGCCTAACTTCTAGCCCTCCTCGGGGCTAGCGTGCTAAGAAGCTAAGTCACAGAGCACACTGGGGGAAATCAAGCAGCAACGCAGCACACTTGCCTGTTGCTAGGAAACGCAGAGTAGCCAGTAGAAGCTGAGGTGATATTTTAACCTTCATTTCATTGTCTGTAGGCTTGAAGGCCGAGAAATCCTGCTTCCTCTCCCGATGGGTGATTTTCTTTTTTGTTTTGTTGTCAGCTAACGGGGAAGTCGGGGTTAGAGGAAAGAAAGGGGGAAGGTTTTTAGTGAAATTTCAGGTTATAGAAGGTTATGAACAAAACATCCTGATTTTGGTCTGAACATTCAGAAAAGAATGTTACATAGAGACTGAAGTAATAATTGACTTGGCCTAACAAAACAATAAAAAAAGTATAAATACAAATGAATTTTTCATATTCTAAATTACGAACCCTATACACTTGAAAAAGATGGTTCTTCAAGGGTTGTCTAGTAAACGGAATCTATTTAGAACCATCCGTTCTGTCAAGAACCATTGCGTGCTTAAATGGTTCTTTGCATGGTGAAATCGTTCTTCAGACTGATGGAAAATGTGTCATGTATGCTTCTATATAATAGCGTTTTCAAAATGGTTCTACATAGCGGCAAAAAGTGTTCTTCTGTTGTTATGAGCTTGAGCTTTCGGTTCTATATAGAACCATTTTCAAAAAAAGTACTACATAGAACCATATACAACACATTCTGAATCAATCTGAAGAACCATATCACCACGCAAAGAACCATTTAACCATGTAGACAGTTCTTTGAGTGGTCATGGTTCTATATAGAACCAATTCCTTTACTAAAGAACCCTGGAAGAACCATCTTTTTGAAGAGTGTAGTCTACACCTAAGGGTAGTTTTTTATGGTTACCTTTTATTGCAGCACTTTGTAAGCACAAACTAACTTACATAATAAGCTATACTATACTGAACCACATGAAGACACCAGTTGATTAGACCAGATGAACATCATTTGTTTATCTAAGCTGTTCTTACTGTATAAATCTGTCTCATCCAGGATTTCAGACTTGATTATTTCCTCTATAACGTCCTCCAGGGTGACGATCCCAAGCACCTCATAAAACGGATCTCCTTCCCCCTCATTGTTGACTCTCTGAACTATTGCCAGGTGGGATTTACCTGAGGAAAGACACAGCAGATTATGTTTGTCATGACAACTGTGGCTTACAGTACAAGATGTTTTATTCCTGCTTTTGGAACAGTTAATTTGTAACACACACTGACAAAGTGATCCACTGAATTTACCTGTTTAAATGAATGAACTGGTTCAACATGATTAAATATATCGTTAATTGAACTTACTTTTGGCATGAACTGTTTTGATATAATGCATTTTATACTTTTTTTTCAGTGATTCAACTTCTCAAAATCTCTGTTAATGACAACTATGTTATGCTTTGTTAGAAACAAATACTTAAATATTTCATAGATAAGACTGCAGACCAATCTGTACTTAAAAAAAGTAACTTTCGATAGTTTAGCTGGATGTAAAGTAATAATTAGGGATGCATGCTGATATTGAAATCATAGCAGTATTGGCAGATAACTGCTTTAAAAGAATATATTCACCGGGCAGATGTTTCGATTTGACTCATATTTCAAACCAATATTTAATACATTGTAAAGTATTTATTGTTTTCCAGAAGAGCTGAAAGTTCAGGCAACGCCTAAATTTTACTGCATTTGTAAGCCTAAGGAAACAAATTTTGCATTTCTCAATTTCTACATTTTATTAATGCATCAGCATCAGCAGATATGTACAACATATCAGATCATGATATCAGCCCAGAATTCCTATTTGAGTGCATCTTTAATGCTAATCTTTAAGTATCGCTATCTCAAATAGGTGTTGCATGGAAATCTTACCAAAGGTTCAGCAAATTATCTGGAGATAACCAAGATAGCTAACTAAGAAGTTGCTAATTGACAGCAAGTTGATGTTGCCAGGTTTCTTTTATTGTTCGCTACTTCAGCATTGTTTGGTTCAATGCCATGGCCGGTACCTTATTACTGTCAGATATGAAATCATTTTGCAACGAAACAAAACACTGAGCATAGAATCATTTCTCACCCTTCTCAGCATGATATTTTGCTATGGACTGCTGTTACTGTCTCAATATTACTTGTACTATTCGCACTGTAAAGTGCATTTATGCCTCATGCTGGAAGTCAGAATGTCTCACGTGTCAACGTGTATTACAGCGTCCCTGGCGTTAGGCCACACTCTTTCTACCAAGTTCAAGAGTCTGACCCTGTTTCCCCAAACATTGCTGTGTTTTGTCTCTGACTGAGAGTGTCTTGAGTTCAAATCCATTCATATTCATCTACAAAACACTTCGCTCCATTTAGGCAACCACTGCTGTTTCAGCAACCAGAATGGTTGCCCATTGTATAGTAACTGCAAAGTGTATCTCCCTCAGCTAAGGTGAAAACGTAAATAATCACACAGTATACAGTGGAACATACATGTAGTAGCACAGCACACATCAAACAGTTGTTTTTATCCCCATTCATAGAAAGTACAACATACTAACATTCAAATTACACAGCATGCTGTTCATTTTTGCCAGTACACAATAAAAACACACCATCATACTATCTGATACTATGTATTGATATATACAGTATGTAAAGACAAATTCAGTCCATTAAAGCATGAATACCCAACTAAAGGACAAGAGGAAACACAACAGACAGACTCTTTTTCCAATCTTCCCCATAAATCCACTCTTTCTGTTTCCCAAGAACTGTCTGAAATCAAAGGGGGAAAAAAGAAAAAGAAAAACTATTTGCAAATACTGTCAAAGCAAAACGCTAAACAAATACTTTGCCTTTTCTCAGCTTGTGATCATTTAAAAGGAATTTTCCGGAGGGCCAGGCTAATATTAGCCCTGAAATGAAGTTTCCATTCCACTTGGGCTGTATTCTCACCAAAGCCACTGCTGGGTGACCTGATCTGTCTCAGAGCTGGCCGTTTACATGCAGATGGCCATTTGCTGAAATAGTAGGAAGTAGGACGCACTTGCAGCAGAAGCAGTGACAACAAACCCACAATGTGATGTTGTGCGCGTGTGTGCTAGCTGCCACTCAGTATTTCAGCATTTACTGCAAACATCTTAACCAGGCTTTAAAAACACAAAGAAATTCCGGTGACTTTCCTTCCTGCATTTGACATTTTAGATGAGTATATACATAGTACTGTGCAAAAGTCATAGATCACCATTCACTTATTCAAGTTCCAGTTAAAATGGTCATTAATTACAAGTTATTCATTTTTCAGCATCAGGAAAAAAGCTGAAAACATATTTAACAGAAAATCACACAGAAGGCTTAACAACTATGTATTAAACATTTGCGTATTTAATATGTCCACTCATTGTCTTTTCAGCAGACTTGGTTTCAGTTTTTCAAAGAAATCTGCAGAAGACCTCCAACGTTCAGTCTAAGAAGTTGGTTGCATTTTCTGCTCCTCACGATCCAAGTAACCTCAAACACATTCAGTGATGTTGAGGTCTAGACTCTGACCCTAGGTCAGTCCATTGTTCTGAAAACAGCAGCAGCTTCTTTGTTTGATTTGCAAATGTTCTTCTTTGTTGTCTGTTTACATTTCTCAGTAGGGGCTTCTTGTCAGCTACACATCCTTTCAGACTCATAGTGCTGAGTTGTCTTCTCACACAGGAAGGATGGACAGAAACATCTGTGGAGTTTTTCAGATCTGAAGTGAGAGAGGAGCTTCATTTTTTCTCCTATATGTCAAAGATGAAGGCTTTAAGTACTGTTTATCTGGTGGTGACAGCTTTGGTGGTCTATCAGGTCTTGTAAGTTTTCAGGAGTCCAATTTCTTATGTAAGTGGGCAAGATAATTTCTTATCTTACACCTGATCTTTGCAGAAAAGTCTCATGTAAAAGGAAAAGCATATACTTACTAACTGTTTTGACTGGAAATTATACAAATAAAGAGTGGTTCTATGCTGTTTGCCCAGTAGTGTAGCTTTACACTGAATACTTATGACAATAAACATGACTTAACATGAAATACAGTTACATTTCAACATTGTCACTAGTGAAATAAACCCCAACAGTCAAAAACTAACAAGGTCTCTGTCTCTATTGAGTGATTGTGATCCCTAACAAGCTGTTTCGCTGTTAGTGTTTGTAAACTACTTCTGGACAATGCTGTCACACTAGATCAGTGAGCTAACAGCCATTTCCAAGCAATGTTGGTCAGACTTATCGCCGCGGGAAAAGAGTGAGGGTCAAGTATCAGGGGACGCTTTAAATCACACGATTAAATAACTACTGAAGCGTGAATATTCGGTGCAGAAACATAGTGGGGGCAGCTGATCTGGAACATAAACATGTTTGCTTCATATGTTTTTCCCTGAGGTTCCCTGGAGTGCAGCGAATAAAGAGAGACATCACATCCCCTTCACTATATTTACTACCAACACTTTGCTAAACCTGTGAAATCAGCTTAACCAAAAGCACAGCGTTCTCAGCAAGTTTCCCGAGGACCCTGAAACATTTCAGATTGAGTGTGATGACAGCTTTGGTTTCTCACTCCAAGCATACTTTGTTTGAAATCATGACATTATGGCCTGTCAGTACAATTTACAACAGTTCCTCAGCTGTGTAATGCCATGGCTCTACAGTACTTGGTCAAAAAAATAAAAAATAAGAAAAAATGAAAGCAAGACTCCAGAAAAGAACGGAAGCTGTAATAAAGGTAAAGAGTGGACACACAATGAGATTCATTATGAGTGAACTTTGATAAGAGTACATACTGTAGCTTAGGAAAAAAAGGACATGATATACCTTTTATCTTATGAGACAGTACACTGTTCACTTTTCCAATTTTTAACAGCTTCTTATCTATGGCATGGTATGGTTTATGATTCATTTTTAGCCCACTTTGCTGAGGCCTTATGGCCTCACTGCTAATTCCAAAGCTCCAAATTGACAGCAGTTAATGTGGCTACACTGTGATTTGTTTGGAGCATACTTTAAATCAGTTTATCAGTAAAACCAGTACATATTAAATCAGTACATATGATATTAGCCATCTCAACACACCAATGGCTAATATGTACTGGTTTAACCATGCATATTAGCCACTGGTGTGTTGAGATGTGAAGGCACACAAATGAAGCAGGTTTCTGCGGGCTATCATGCTTGTGAGCATCCTTTACGCACGACTAACAAACCATTATTGCTTATATTTCCAAGTCATAGTTCTCACATAATGTTTTTAATTATCTTTTAGGCATGTTTTCAATGCTAGAAATGAAAAGCAAAGTTGGCAACTAAACTTTCATTTATAGAAATAATTTATAAATAGTTTCTTAATTTTTGAACCACTAAACCTGTTATAAAATTGCCTCCTTGCCTTGCTTAGTCACACCCTCGAACAAGACCAAATATTTATTTTGGGGAGAGGGGTCTTAATATTGCTTTGTTACTAAAATGGCTTTAGAAATTATAGAGAAAAAATGTCATTATAGCATTCAAAGAAAATAATACACGTTTTATAGTAATTATAATCAGTAGCATTTCTAAATAACTTTGGATTGAAAACAATGTGTACTAAATAACATTTTAAAACTGCTTCCACTTCCTTTGGTCCTGGCTGCTTTGAAATGCCTTGGCTGAAAACCTTTAATACAGAGCTATGAGTAAGATCATTTATTTTTTAGATATTATTTAGACGTGAAAATAACATTTAATGTTAGCAAACTAACTTGTTGGGCTTAGTCTTGTTGCAGCGAGTGAAGCCTTTTATTCCGGCATCATGTCACAAAACTGTCATCATTCATTGAAATACAGTGGCGCAGAAACATGCTGCTTTTCAAACCAGTCCTCCCCCCAAGAGACACCACTGGTAGTAGAAAATAATAACATTACAAATGGAGACATTTTGTCCCATGAGACAGTATTCTGTTCACACTTTTAATTTCTAACAGTTCCTCACCTACACACCCACACAGATCCCTACTTTTACTTGCCTTATCTTTGTATCCCTCATAATGACCCTATGCTTTGCGTTTTCCCACCAAAAAAAAAGAAAAAAATGGGCAAAGGACAAAAGGAAGGCGACTAATGTCTTCCATAAATACGCATAGCACAAACACACCGTGTTTATTCATAGCTCCCGGGCTTCTATAATTGCATGTGCATCTTTCTTAAGAGCAGTGGAGGGGCAGTTGAGACCACCCCCTTGGGCTCCAGGACATTAACGGACAGTGATCGGCCTTAAAGTGACACGGCAACAGGCAAACATCAAATAAGAGATTTTCCATGACGCATGCTTTAAACCCTAACCCTAAACCTGCTGCCATGCAAACCTTCTCAGACCTAGATCTAAAATCATTTGTTGCTCTTTATACTGATATCATCTTGTGCGATGAAGGGGATTTATGATTGATTCCTGATCCTGGGTCTGGAAGCGGACAATGTTTATATACAGTATATTGATTCCTACTATAAACATTTAACAGGTTGCAGTGATGAAGATGAATACGAATAATATTCACATTTGTTTGATCATCATCATCATTATTTTCATCTTCTTAGCCCACTTGATCCAGCAAGGGTCGTGGTTGCAACAGGGAAAGCAGAGAAGCCCAGACAACCCTGTCCCCCACATCTTCCTCCAGCTTATTCTGGGCGCTCCCGAGCCGCTCCCTGGCCAACATGGAGATGTAATCCCTCCAGCGGGTCCTGGGATGAGACCCCAGTCGGCCGTGCCTGGTAAACCTCAAACAGGAGGCGACCAGGGGCATCCTAATAAGACGCCCGAACCACCTCAACTGGCTCCTCTCAAAGTGGAGAAGTAGCAGCTCATACTTTTGATCATTACCCACAGCTCATGATCATAGGTAAGGGCTGAAATGTAGACCGACCAGTAAACAGAGAGCTTTCTTTACGGGTCAGCTCCCTTCTTACTGCTACAGTCCCATCACTTGTGAACAAGACCCCGAGATACTTCAACTCCTTCACCTGGGGCAGGTCCTCTCCTCTTACCTGGAGGGGCCATGCCATCCTTCTCCGGGAGAAGACCACGGTGCTGATCTATATGCCAACCGTTTCACGCTCAGCTACACAGTGCTCCAGAGCATGCTGGAGGCATCCATACAATAAAGCCAAAAGGACATCATCATCTGTAAAAAGCAGAGATGCCACCCTCCAGCCTCCACACATATTGCCCTCCTGACATCGGCTACCCCTTGACACCCTGTCCATGAATATCATGAACAAGAGTGGAGACAAGGCACAACCTTGGCAGAGTCCCACACCCACAATGAACGAGCTTGGCTTAATGCTGAGCATACAGACACAGCTGTCACTCCAGGCTTACAGAGACCAAATGGCCTGGAGTAGTGGCCCTGGCACCCCCTACTCCCGGTAGACCTCCCACAGAATATCTTGGGGAACACGGTTGTAAGCCTTCTCCAAGTCCACAAAGCACATGCAGACTCGGTTGGCAAACTCCCATGTCCCCTCAACAACCCAAGGGTGAAAAGCTGGTCCACTGTTCCATGGGACGAAATCCACATTGTTCCTCTTCAATCTGAGGTTCATTCATTTTCAGTAATCTCACTGTGGCATTTGTATTAGAAGGGTACACCTCTTGCCTGAATTTTTTTTTTTTTTTTTTTTACCAGAATGGCAGGTAAACTACTGAGAAACACAGTGTAAACATGATAACACAATTATGTTAATTTCATCTTGTTCCAAGTAAGCTGTCCTGCTCATCGCTGGACACTGCCTTCTTTCCCTCCAAAGAGGACACTGCACAGGATAAAAACTTAATGTTGAAGTATTACATGTTAAACATGGATGTTTTCATGTTTTAGCTACTAAGTAATATTTATGCAAGTGTTCATTATTAAATATTGTAGTAACTCAATGCTTAAGGATTATCCAAGAGGACAGAACGTGACTCAGCAAACAAACAAGATTTTAGTTTACTGTTTGCCATGTATCAGGCGAGCCATTATATAATCTCATTACCTCAGAATCATCATATCCTGCCTGTTATTCTCTCTTAACAAAAAATCAATAGCACTCCTCAGAAATTAAACACTGCATTTCCTGTTGGGGTTGTACCAGTTCCATTCATTGGCAACATCATCATAGTCATCACTGTTCTTCTCCACTAAGACATACAGTTGACAGTGATTGAATCAGTAGGGTCACCAATACGTTTACAGCCCTACTGCGTTGAGCGTCTGTATGTTTATGTGCGAGTGATAGAGACAGAGATAACACAGAGGATGTGAGATAGCACCTCAGCCCTGAGAAACATCTCCATTCTCTCCCTCATCCCTTCGGAGACTCCCTGCTTGCTCTTTTCCACCATTCCCAGCTTTATTTCTGGAATGCAGTTTGTCATATTTTTCCATAGCGTAATTCCCACTATAAATAGGCAGCGTACGGCTACAGGGGCCGCTGTCTGAGACAGACATCGATTAACCCTCTCAGTAAATATTTTAGCTCTGACAAATACTGAGACATCACGAAGGGACGATGGGAAATCATCCAGTAAGCCACTGTGCGTTGTTGTGAGAAGCCCTGGATTGTTTTGTAGGACGGAACCGATACGTTAGGACAAATATGCCTGCCACTGACCACTGTAGTGACCCTGCATACTATATGTGGAAATATTTACTCAAAAAATGTTTTGAAATATTTGGCCATTTAGATCACTTACTCAAACAAAATGACAAGTCTGTGTGTCATTGCACCAGCAATGGGTGCACCTTAAAGTAGCAAAATTCACTAATTAGAACAAAAATTATGTGTGTGTGTATATATATATATGTATAATTTTTGTTCTACTATAGCTGTGTGAGTGTATATATGTACATGATATTTGATGTTTTATCTGCACTTTATTTATTTATTTATTTATTTATTTATTTATTTAGGAACTGTGCCATTCTACCACTATACCATTCTTCAGCTGTGTGACAACAAAGGCCTTTGGTCATCACATGCATCACATGTCTTCAATAGGAGAGAGGTCTGGACTACAGGCAAGCTAGTCTAGCATCCGCACTCTCTGATTAAGTAGCCATGCTGCTGTAACATGTGCAGAATGTTTCTTGCCATTGTCATGCTGAACTAAACATGGATGTCCCTGAAAAAGACTCTATGTAAAAGGCAGCATATGTTACTCTAAAAAATCTTTCAGCGTCTTTTCAGCACTAATAGAACCCCATACCATGACAGACCCAGGCTTTTGAACTTTGCACGGGTGACAATTTGGATGGTTCTTTTGTTCTTCAGCGAATGTGCATCAGTTAATTTCAGATGAGCTCAGGCCCAGAGAAGTCGGCAGCGTTTCTGGACATTGCTGAAATATAACTTCCACTGTGCATATTAGAAATTTAACTTGCATTTGTGGATTCAGCAATGAACAGCGTTCGATAGCAACAGTCTGTCAAAGTATTCCCGAGCTCATGAGGTGATATCGCAAATCCATACCAGTTTTTAATACAGTGCCATCTGAAGAATCAAAGGTCATAGGCATTCATTTGTGGTTTTCGGCCTTGCCTTTCACACAGACATTTCTCTGAATTATTGAATCATTTTATGATACTATGCACTGAATAATATCATCATTAGGGTGAGGGAATACGATCAACTGAGGGTCAAATACCTAAAATCTTTGCAGTCGTTCATTGAGGAATATTGTTTTTAAACTGTTGGATTATTCACCGACACATTTTTTGGCAAAGTGGCGAGCTTTTACCTATCCTTGGTCATACAGGGCTAGGCCAGTGGTCACTAATAGGCGGACCGCGGTCCGAGTTCAGACCCAGACGCTGCCCTATGCGGTACTGGACCTATAACTGATAAACTATGGAGAATTATTAAATTTTGCCAAGGTGGTCCTATTTTAATCTGTGTAACTTTTCTAGCCTTTACGGTAGCTTTAGCGGCCCAGAAAACTCACAGACCAACCGCATGCGTTGTACATATCACATGTGACGCTACTCAGTCAGATCTGTGCATTACGATGAGCACTGAGACTCGAGTGAGCGGTGCACACACAGGGGAGGGACGAGGTAAGAGACAGCAGTCGGAGAAGAAAGTGAGTCAGAGGGAAGTTATTTCGCATGGCGCGCTCTAAAAACAGAAAACTGACAATAAACGTTGTTGAAATATTACTGATTTGACATTCAGTTGTTGACTATATAAGATGTTTATATAACTACTACTTCAGTAAACAGTATATGGCACTGAATCATGATGCAAGTTAGACATTATGATGTTCCGAACCTTTGCTTGAGGAAATTTTCTCTAATTGGACCTTACTGAATTTGAATTAAATACCCCTGGGCTAGGCTTCTGCCACAACTTTTTTGCAATGTGTTGAAGGCATCACTTTCAGAATGAAATGGGAATGGGAATGTTTCCCATACTGTCCCAACTTTTTTATGTTTCACTCACTGTTCATTGCGCTTTTCATTCTTTGCATATGACTCATATGACTCCTTTACTTCATCTGCTCCCTATGTCACCGAGAACAGGTGAACACTGTATGTTTAGGTGGCGCTTTCTTCAAGAGGCATTAACCTACACAATTTGACTTGCCCAGCACGACTCCTCACACACGCTACTATTGCCTTTTCATTCTTAGCAAATTAGAACCAAATCAGCTGTTTTTAAACCAAACCATCCTGTGGTGCAAACGCCAAGATTAGCCTAGATCAAAGAAGTGGTGTGAGATTAGCGAATAGCCGTGCTGTTGAATGCTAGTAATGATACCAAGAATAAAAGACCAAATCCACTGAAAACAGGTCAGATTCATCAAAGTCTTTTTTTGTCAAAGCTAATTTCAAACCCAAACTCCTACTCTGAATTCCAGCCAAAACAAGCCCAAACCAGTGTCGGACTCAATCAGTCACAGCATCTAAATATAGAGCAGCAAAGGGACTGGAAGCACTCAGTTCAACTACTATGTCCCTCCTCTTCTGCTATTAGTTTTATTATGCCAGCACAAAATTATTTTTTAAAGCTGTGTGCATGACATGCATATCAAATAATATGTGACTAAGCAGAATGAAAACAGACTAAAAAGGCAAATTAAAGTCAGAATAAATCACTATGGATTTTTCTTCTGCTTACAAGAGAAACATTGTTTCAGGAAGGGTCTATGAGCCAGCTGAACTGAACAGTTTTGCTCTGTAATTGGTGGAGGTCATTATTATTATTATTTTTCCCATAATCAAAACTCAGAAAATGTTTTAGATGAGGACAAAAGTCATAACATGTTGATGGAAGCTTAAAGGAAAAAAAGTCTTTTAAATGATATGATGAATTGCCAGTGTAACATCAGTTAAGGTGAAAAATGAAATTGGTTGATTTTAAAGCAACAAAGAAAAAAAAATGCTAGTCAGTGCCTAGAAAGTTAATTCAAAATTTCTCGACAAAAACTCTTAACACCACCACTCAACAGCACTTTCAGGTCAAATTTCCACACACTTTGCTGACATACTACTTGATCATGCCCCATGCCAAATATTTTAGTCCTTAATTCAAAATAATTCAAAAGTAAATATCCACACATTATTAGTCTGTAAGGCATTTTAGTGCTAATATGCCTAAACAGCAGTGGTCTACTAAACTATCTTCATTCGCAAGTGTTATATGTATTTACATGCAATTCCAGTAAATGCTAAATCCAAAATACCTGATCACTACCTATATGGACCATTCTACCATTCTAAAAATAAATAAATAAATAAATAAAAACAATTTAGATATTTACAAGTATTACATTATGATCTTTAAACCCACTGCATTAATTGACATGTATTAAGATAAACATATGTAAATGTATCATTTATACTTTCTATTGGGAGGTGCTGTCCCAAACTCCAACTCCTAAATTTACACTTGTGAAAATAATGCTTACAATTTTGTAAGTTGTTTATTGTTGTTTGTTTTCTTTTTTTTTAAATCATCTTGATTTCTTGTAAAGTGAAGTTGAAATATTTAGATTTAATATGAGTTTAATGGAAAGCTTTTCCAAAAATGCTGTCCCACGTTTTCATGTCACTACCGAAACACAGGGTTTTAGTCCATAAACGGAGCCTTATTTTAGCCACACCCCTGCATTTTAGGGCAGGAAGTGCCCAAAATTAGCTACAATGTTCACTACTGAAACAGCCATTACCGAAACATTTGCTAACGTTTCTGTAGTGTAGTCACTGTTTTCTTAGTGACAAAATGGAATGTTTAAGCATCTGTTTAAATAAAATAAACAGAATTAAGGTTTAGGGTCACTCAAAGCAAAAAGATTATAGTCTAAAGTCTAAGTCAGTTAAAAGTTCAAAATATGTTTGGAATCAATTTGGCAGAATTCATGCAGTAATGCAGAAATGAGATGCTTTTAAGCTTATGCTGTGCACTATACTTTAAAAACATGAAATATGCTGTGTGTACTATACATTAAATACGTTAAATGAGCTATACATAAAATACATTGCAAAAACACTGATTTCAAAATGGGCTGTTCTGCAGTTTACTTTCCACATACAGACTGGGGACTGAATGCTATGCTTTGAAACTTTAACACTGTTTACATAACACATCAAGAAAGTAAGGGAAATTCAGTTTTCTATGATATGGGCCCTTTAACTGATATGATGAATCATGCTTAATGTGTCCAGGCGCATCAACTAATGAGGTTAACAAGGTCCATATTGACTTCAGGTAGACATGCTGCTTTATGATTGTGGAACCGTGCCACTTTTTTGCCGCATAGCTCAATACAGAGATACAATATAATTATTCAAATGTAAATATACCACAACAACACTATTATTATTATTATTGTTAGTGTTACAATACTGAAGTAGCATAACATTATTACCTCAAATTTCACAAAGTGTGGATTAAACTACATTCAGCGCATATTCAGACTCACATAACTTGTGGACACATCTACAAAAGCACATCCTAGAGCTATTACCTTCATTGACTCCATGGCCCTAAATCATTCCCAGGCAAAGTCTTAGAACAGGCTCTGATGAGTCATGGCATGTCCTTGCTGGATAAATGTAAATAATAAAGGCGATAATAAAAGTACAAAAAATGATTAACAATTGGACATGACTGAAATACAATACGGCTGGTTTGTTTAAAGGCAACCTGAGCTTTTTTTTTTTTCTTCAATAAAATACTTATTAACATATGAGAAACGTTGTAACTAACAATTCAAAAGATCATATTTAATGCCCAGTTCATTTGAGGGAAATTACTCATGTCATTGCTGTCATATGTAAACCTCTTTATTTTTTCTGTTTAATCTTTTAACACCATGTGAAAACACCAGCTGTCCATCACAATGTGTAAATATTTCACGACAAATAGACCAAATAAAAAAATGAAAAGGTTATTTTTGTGTTTTTACTGTTCAAAAGATTAGTGGCTGTATTTTTATGGTCATGGCTCAAAGGGAAAAACAAGGCATTAAGTGGCAGTGTTGGCATGTATGTGTGTGCCACAATTGTTGACACCCCTTCATTTAATACTTTCTGTAGCCTCCCTTTGCAAAGATATCAGCTCTGAGTCTTCTTCAATAATGCATCCCTCTCACTGTGCGTGGGGTCAGTGTAGACATGCGTCCACTTTCTTGCAGATTCTTAACATCTCCAGTTGTCTCCAGTTTATTATTGCCCTGATTGTGGAAATTGGCATTTTAACTGTTTAGCCATTTTCTTCTATCCATTTCCTGATTTGTGCAGCTCAACAACCTTTTGTCACACATCACTGCTTTATTCTCTGGTCTTTCTCATAGCAATGGATGACTGAGAGAATTTGGTCTGTGTTTCATCTCATATATATTCCCCAGTGAATCAGGATGTCATGGCTGACCGTTAAAGTGTTTCTAATTGCTCAAGTGATCTTAAAAACATAAAATATGAATGGGAATATACTTCAGTTAGATCAGAATGTACTTCAGTTAGGGGTGCCAATGACTGTGGCAAGCATAGACTTAACAAAAATATTTTTTCATGACAACATTGTTTTTTTTTTTTTTTCTTTCAATCATTATACCTTAAATAAAGGTTAGATTTTTACTAATATTTTAAATGAAAGACCAAAAAGAGCAAGCAATTAGAATTTTTTTTACAGCTCATTTTGCTCCTGATTACCAAAGGTGCCAATATTTGTGGACGGCACTGTACATTTTTAGCATTTTCGTGACGGGCAGTGTAGGCTCTAAGCCACCACAACAGGGGTGGAGTTATTAGAGTGAATATATTACAAAAAGGCACAACATAAAACTTTACACAAAAAAATAGTTGCTTTAAACCTCCATAAAACAAAATTACACCTGAACTGCATAATGTAAGGAGAGCTTCATCTCACTTAAAGTTTCAAGCACCTCAACTTCATGGAACAAGTTTCACGAAACAGCCAATCAAAATGAAAATAACACATCATGAACATACATCATACCTTTAAGCAATTGATTACATTGGATCAGCGGACATGAAAGTAAAACAGAAAACGGTTTATTGGGCGCTTGAACAGACTCCAACAACTCGCCCCTGTTTTTAATTGTTTTGTATAACTGCCAAGTTGCATGAAAATTATGTTGCAAGCAACACACAACATGCAAATAATCACATTGAAGTTTCACTGCATAAAGCGAGCCTTAGGCTTTGCTCATGATGCTGAAATAATCACATACTTTCTCATGGAATAATATTGAGGAAATAAGTCAGTAAGTCGACATAATGAGTTAAAGTTTGAACCTGAAACAACTAAAGGATTAAAAACGTGGAAACATACAAAAAAACATTATAAGTTTTGCCTGTGTTCATTTGCATGAAAGATCTAAGTAGATAACTGCCCCCACCAGTGAAAAAAGTGTTGGTAGACTGTCAGTAATTAGCGCCTCTCTTAGTAAATCTGGCTCTTTACGCCTGTGCATAAGTCTGAAAAATACCGTTTTGCATTTGCGTTTGCAATACAAGCAGGTCTGAGGAGATGGAAGCACAAGCATGTTTTTAAACCAAAAGAAATTCAAAAAGGTCTTGACCGATGTCGTCACAGGTGCTGCCATTTCTGACCACTAAAATAACAAATGGCCACAAATGGGAACGATTGCGCTTGCATCCAACTAAATTAACGATAATGTTAGATTGCAATGTTAGATTGCATGAAAATAGGCCCCTAGGGGTTTTTTACAACAGCGCTGAATTAAACATTAGTTACAGTGCTAATTTTAAGACCATTAAGACCAAAATAAAGCAGAAGTTTAGCACTGCATGATAAATTTATATAGACCATTTCTAATCAATAAAGTGTAGAGACAGCACCTGTGAGTGCTCACGTGAAAAACAGCTGAAATTGAGTCATTCAAATTTAGCCATGTCTTCACTCGACTCTGGTTAAGTGTTTTATAGTCCCTCAGAACTGCCTGTTTGGCATGGCTGTCTTTCCTGTAGGAAGAGAGAGAGAGAGAGAGAGAGAG
>JAILXH010039334.1:1338-11547 GCA_023558415.1 Piaractus mesopotamicus
TGCCAAATTACATATTTTAACATAATTACAAAATAACATTTTCAGCAAATATTAATGCATAATTATATTATTATGTTTGATAAATAAATAAATAAATAAATACATAAAAATTGTCATTGTAGCATGTGCAAAAGTTTACTTACTAGGGCTGGATGGGTAGGTCAATATTTGTCTTTAGGAATTGTCAGTTGATGACAATTCTAGAGGGTAATAAATTCTCTGACTCTTTAAACCTTGTGCTAACACTTAACAATGAGATTCTCTAAATAGCTTGCTGAGGGTCTGAAGCTGACTGAAGCCTACAAAGCAGATGAACGCTATAATAAGGTTTCACCATGCTTCCAGATTGGAATTTCAACTGTCCAAAATGTGATTAAGAAATTGCAGTTAAGAGGATCATCAAGAAAGTCAAGGCAAGATGTAGAAGGCAAAGTAAAACCCCCATATGACAGAAAAGGACATGCAGGAAGTGATAGCTGACACAGGAGTGGTGGTGGGGGCCATTCTACTGTGCAGTGTTGCTTGCACAAACATGATCTGCATGGAAGAGTCATCAGAAGGAAGCCTTACCTGTGACCTCATCACAAATGTCAATGTCTGAAGCATGCAAAACAATATTTAGATAAGCCAGAGGCATTTTAGAAACAAGTGCTGTAGACTTCTGAAGTAAATATGGAACTTGGCCATAATCACTGAAGGTATGTTTGAAGAAAAAAGGGGCGGGATTTGATGAAAAGAACACCTTGCCAGGTGTTAAGTATGGGGGTGGATCTGTATGCTTTGGGGTTGTGTAGCTGCCAGTGGCGTAGAAAAATGAATTCCACTAAATACAAGCAAATTCTGGAAGCTAATGTGACAAAAGTCTCAATCAAGAAACTGATGAAAAGAGAAACTAAAAAGCTGAAAAGAGGCCTGATTCTACGACAGGAGAATTCCAACCAAAACATACCTTAAAATCCACCAAGAAATACAAGCTGGAGCTTTTTGAATGGCCCTCACATTCCCCTGACTTGAACATCATTGATAATCTGTGGGTAGATCTTAAACAAGCTGTGCATGCAAGACTAGATTCATTCTGTAAGGAAGAGTCCTAAAACAAGAATAGAAAGATAACTGTAGCTGGCTACAAAAAGTGTTTGCAAACTGTGATATCTGCCAAAGTGAGTGTTATAAGTACTGACTTAAAAGGTGGTTATTCAAACTCTGGCACATGCTACAAGTACTCTTAATCAAATCCAAATTAAGTGTGCATCATCTTTTTGCAGAAGCAAAACGGTGTTTTGGGATAGTTTGCTCTAGAAGTTATGTTTACTTCATATGTAATTGGCCATGTGTGCCCAAACTTTTGCATACTCCTGGATATGTGTGTCATTAAAGGAATGATCATGCATTTTTTTAGCCTAATCTCTAATTGCTGCATCTGGATTATCACAAGCGATAGTTTTGTAGCGTCATCCTGCACTCAGAAAACAGAAAACCTATCAAATCAAAACTCTTTCATAATCAATGCATTTTTTTGAGTTCCATGAATGAAGAGTTTGAATACATGACTATATAAATGCCCTTACTCTCTAACAATACCTGTTTTCATAGAGAACAAATACTTCAAATTTATTGTTTATGGTAATCATCTGTATGATATAGATGCAGCATCTACTAAAAATGCTGAAATAATTCTTTAAGACTTAAAATATTAAGTAGACACTTAACCAATGTGTAGTCTTGGTGACACTTCTTTTGAAGGCCACCTTTATAGAGACTTCATTATACATGCATAAGCATTGAATACCACATTTATAAAGCAATGCTTGAGTGGTTATGAACAGCTTATCCCAGTAAAAGCACGGAACTCATAGGGCAGAGGAACAGTTGAAACTCTAATGTTAATGCAGTGTCATTTACTCCATAAAACATCTTGTGATTGCCATCTTGTGATTAATGGCAAAAGCTACCATAAACACTCCAGTACTGCTGAATCAATATGGTATTCAGTGCTTATGCATGTGCTATGAAGTTTCTATGTAGGTCGCAGTCAAATAAAGTCTTACTAAACAGCAGCATGTAATGACTGCAAATTCATAGTAATTCAGCTCATTTAAGGATGGGTTTTAAAAGTTATACCTTTTCTTCTCACTTCATTTTTGTGTCCAAATTGCAAGTCCAACAAAATGACCCATAGTTGTTGTCCATCCTATGAATAATTCTTAATATCAGATTTAGGTGTTAAAGCTTGGAGTTAAATTATCACCCATCAATAATAGGAAAACATACCAAATAGTACTAGAGCTAATTATTTGACTGTTAACCACATGTTCATTCTTGTATTTCCATCAGGGTGACCAAGGACAGGCCGGTCCACCCGGCCCACCTGGCCCCCCAGGGGCGCCAGGACCGAGAGGTGCTCCTGGGAACACTGGGAAGGATGGACCCCGAGGACCCCCTGGAGAGCCAGTAAGACTTTCTGTGTCATTTATATGAGATAGGATTTATTTGTTTTGTTTATCAACAAATATGTTTGGAGCAAATTTTACAATTGCTGCACCTGAAAAGTGGCCATTTACAGCAATGGCTTGACAGAAAATTATTTATATATTAATCATTTGAATTCCTTGTTTAGCACTTTTCAGAATAAGTAAAAAAAAAAATTATAAATGCTGTCTGTTTCTGTTAACCAGTAAATCTCTATACTGTTATTTAATGAACTGAGTAATAGAGCAGGAGAATAAATATGTTTTTAAAATTGTTTTAAAATATTTACTGTTGTGGGTGCCTTTATGAAAAAATGGGAGAGTCTTGGGGCAGCAACAGAAAAGTCCCAGTCACCTTTGAACTTCATGCAAGAGTGTGGAACCGCTAATAACATTGTATGGATTGAGAGGTGAAATAGAGGTAGAGGAGGATGTGTACTTATTTTTCACTTAAAAAAACAATGAAATGAATGAATTAATGTGGCTGGTTGCACCCAGACTTTTGCATATGACTGTAACCGTCATCTACGCAACAGTGAAGGGGAATTTTGCACTTCTGAAATATGGAAGGGGAAGCATGCATAAAGAGAACAAAACAGGGCCCAAGATAGAGCCCTGAGGTACCCCACAAGTAATAGGCACTGAGGAGGAAGACAGTTTCCTAAGAGCATAATTTTAATTTTACATTGATTGCCTTTATGACCTCATGGCTTTGACCCTGGCTTCCACAGAGTGGCTGATAAATGTTATGAGAGGTTAAACACACCAGGAGAGCTCAACTCACACCCCCATAATCTCAGTGTTCAACAGCAGTGATCCAAAGGTTTTAACAGAAAAAGAGGGCAAACTCAGTTCATCAGATCACATCTCAGCCTCCAAAACCGCAGCCTATACCAAATACACTGTGGCTTAAACAAAGCTAAACAAAAATAGTGGACTCTTAGGACTCATCTGGTTTTGGTAAGGATTGGCCTCAGTGTTTCGCTAGTACTGCTGCATGTCCTGGGACAGACGGGAAAAGTCTCAGAATCAGCAGTTTTCCCATGGCTCTGAACACACAGCGATGGCCCAAGGCGCTGTCCTGCACGGTCCCCTAAATGAAGCCCATTCCAGAACTTTAAGGTTACATGAGGAGCTAAAGTGTGACTGTGGCAGCCTGGAAAGGCTTCTATGGTAATGTGCAGCTGGCATTATGATTGGACCAGAGGTCTTTTGGCTCGCAGAATAAAGGAACGGTTGACATCTGAATCTCATGAAACGGTCACACATTGGCAGCCTTCACAGATATCATCAGTTGATACGCATTTCTGGGCGAAGTATGTGATCTATAAAGACAGAGAGCAAAGAAAAAAACAGACTTTCTCACACATATCATGGAGACATAAACCATAATTAGATTTTCGCTATGTAGTGGCAAAAGAGCTTGAGCTGTTACTGCTTACCATCTGACGTCATTGTTATAATACAATGTTTTCCAAAAGTAGAAAATGACAAATAACTACTTGTTACAGTTCTTAAGTGCAGTTTCCACTTTAACGGTACTTTATTGAGTATAATTAAATCGATTTCTATTTTATTAGTATTCAGTTTACCAATTTTAATCTTTAAGAATGATTACAGTTAAAAAAGAATCCCAATTCTCTTATATATTCTGTTGTGAGTGCCTGTTTGCTAGCCAATGTAGCTAATGTAATACTAATAAGTGGCCAGTGAATGAAGTCTTTAGCATTAGATTTTCTCTCTGTAAGGCAAATATTAAAGGGAATTGAATAGATTGTTCAAAATTCCTGCATAATTAAAGGGTGAAGATGTTAACAGTTGAGTGGTTTGATGTGAAATGCCCCATTCTAGAGGATCAAGTCATTACTCACAGTGTTGTTGATGAGAACCAGACATCCACAGCATTCAATGACTCCCTCATAGGAAGTTATTGCATGAAATAGTTATGAACACACTGCCTGATGCCTGAGACATTGTTTTTTTTTTTCTGATAATTCTGAGAAACTTTTGTAATAAAACTTTTTTTTACTCTCTTCATGGATACATGCAGGGTGTTGTGAGGCAAAATAGTCCCCAAAGAAAACTTATTTTTTTGGATTTAACACTTATGGAACTTCATCAATATTACATATTGCTATTGTCGGAAGAAAACCTAATATCTCCATTTTTGACGTATTTCAGTTTTTGACATTGCCTTTTGTCCTTTACATTGTGCGTAAATTTCATGATGAAAGGACTAAAAAGAAATTACCCAAATTATGACTTGAAAAACAGTCTGGTTCCACTGACTTACATTAAAAGTGTAGTAGGTTTTTTCCTTCTCCTATTCCTGAAGTTATCATTTTGGAGATACAAGGTTTTCTTCTGACAACAGAGATATAAAAACTCAGAAGACTCAAGTAGGTTCACTGGTGGTTTTGGATAGTAAATAAAATGGCTGTATTTGTGTTGTAGACATTGTGACTCCTGGTTCATATCATCACTACTGTAAAAATGTCACTAATTGTCTTTGATGTAGCTTTTAGAGGCGTTAAATTTTTCTGACATCCGGTGCCTGTCACCAACTTTATGATCAATTCTAACTCAGTAAGTTTCTCTAAAATGGAGCATTTCACATCAAACCACTCTGCACAGATCTTTAAAAAACTGTGGATTTCCCCTTTGACAAAGTAATTCAGGGTAATTACTTAAATAGTTGTTCAATAAACAACTTAATAAATATCACTACAGTAGCAGCGCTCTTCTTTAAAGAAACCATGTCATGCAAAACCCGAAGTCCCTCACTTTTTTTAAATTAAGGAATTTGAAGTGGTACGCAAACATTGTTAAAGTTTAAAACGTACCACATGGCTCAGTCCAAACAATCCATATACGGGAACTAAGCTACAACAACAGCCTGTTTTGAATTCATTGTTTTTGTGATATCAAGAGAACCAACCAAGCCTACAGCAGTTTAGCTCCTCCCATTCATCCTAAAGTTATAAGGAGTGTTTCAGCTCTGAGTGCTTTTTGAATAAGACACAATACAGAGCAGCCAATCAGAAAAGAGACCATTTGTCTTATATCGGTCTTAAAAACTATTCTAAGGGATAATGAGAGGTTGGAAAAAGGCCATGTAAAAACAAATCATGGCTGTTTTGGTATGTAAGATAACACAAATGTTATGACTGGATCTCAAGAGAAAAATAAAACAAGAAAAATGTAGGATATGGACCCTTTTAAGTAGGTATTTTTTTTACGTCTCTTTAAAAATGATCAAATGTTTCCCAACTATTTCAGAATTGCCTGATTGATGGTGTCTGTGAGCCAGTTAGTTCATACTTGATATGGAACAAAATCCATCACAGCTTTTATTCAAAGCGCACAAACATAAATGAGAATTTTGAAAAACAAATGGAAGACTGTGCCTCCCCTCTCACTGCTCCAGCAGTGGGTAGCTGTTCAGCCTTCTAGCTCTCAGAACTGATGCATAAATGGCTGAAAGAAAGAAACAATTTGAGGAACCGAAATCTATACAATCTCTCCATCTTGAGCGCAGATGTTTCAGAGGACGTGAAGAAGCCCTGCCTTGTTATCATGCCCCCCGCCTCTCCTGCTATGGTTCTGCTTCCAAAGCCTCCTCATTATACCAAAGTGGGCAGCTGAAGTGAAGACAAGATAATGGATGCCCCGTGGCATCAAAGTCAAGCGCATAGAAGATTGATTCTGCCAGGCTTTTCTGAGAGCTTCCCCTGCTTTCATTCATTTCTTACATTCCCTGTTGGAAGATTCTCTCTCTTTTGGTGTTCACAGAGTTCCCGTTCCCTTTTTTTCTCAGAGTCCAAAGTGTCATAAAACTAATAGATCTGAAATGAGTGAGTATTAGGATATGTCAGAGAGGAATAGTAAGTCAGAGTGTGGGCGCTTATTTCCAGCTTTTATTCATCTAAGCCATGTGTAGAGCAGAGCCCAGCAGTGCACCTACACTGTCCATCAAAACTTTGGGGACACCTAGTTTTTTAAAATGCTTATAATACAAATGAACATATTTTCTGTGTAATTTTGCTGTAACCTACCACATTAAAGCCTAAGCAGGTTTATTTTGAGGAAAAAAAACAAGACATGACAGTGCTACCTTGGGAATAAAGCCAAATCCCACACAATTTGTCCCCTTCTTGTGGTACTGGCACGCATCCCCTTTTAGGTGTTTAACCTTTTAAAGCAGACACAAAAATGTGGAGATTTCTGCCATTTAATCTCCTCTTCTACTTTAGTCATGTTATTTCTCAAAGATGATATTGCATGTATTTGATGTGTAAAGATATGATGCACAACCAAAATTCAGTGATTTTTATACATTTTGTCTCATGAGCCAACTTTCAGAACTAGAAAATGCACGTCACCAGCTGCAAAAACAGCCTGTCTGAATTTATCGTTTTTGTAATGTCATGGAAATATGCCATTATCATATTACCATACATCCACCTGCTCACCCTACAGCAGTGTTTTATTGTTAATCTAAATAAATAAATCAATAATAAGCATTTACCGATCCCAACTGAACCATTTAGAAAAAATCACAGTGTATCCAACAGTAAAGGAAGCCTCGTTCATCTTTAGTACATTGATAGTAAAGACAGTGGCACCCAGAAAGCTCAGATTCCAAATACTTATACGTTTCACTCTGGTTGAAGTACTCTGAAATATGATGGCTCTATGAGGGTTCTATAACCATGAGTTCTCAAAGAACCCTTTGCTTGATTAAAAGGTTCTTTGCGTTGTGAAATGGTTTTTCAGATTGATTGAGAATTTGCTATATATGGTCTTATATAGAACTTTTTGAAAAGGGTTCTATATAGTACTAAAAAACTAAATGGTTATTCTATTATTATGTTAAGTTTAAAACAATAGAAATACACTTTTTGGTGCTTTTCAAAAAGGTTCTGTATAGAACCATCTACAGCACATTCTCCATCAATCTGAAGAACCATTTCACGATGCAAGAAACCCTTTTTATCATGCAAAGGGCCCTTTGAGTGTTCATGGCTCTATATAGAACCATTTCCTTTACTAAAAAACCCTGAGGAACCATTATTTTTACGTGTGTAGACACGAAATGTAGCTCCTCTGGTGGCAGATTTAAACAAATTAAAAGGACCATCACCTTTTCCCAACCTGTATTGATGGTAAGGTGCTCGATTCCATGGGGTCAAACCATCTTTGGGCCAAAAGAGTTTCAATATAGGCTTAACAGTATTTCAGAAAAGAAAACTGCCAAATCATTATTTAAACAAAATCTGCTCTTCTTACCAAGGAAGATACATGAACTAAAATGTGGAAGTGAAATTTACCCAAAACACTGTCAAATAACTGTTTTATCTTATCTTATTAACAACTATGTATTTTCTTACCACAACTGGGACTCATATATTAAATAGTAAATGATCAAGACAAGATGTTCATTCCATATTACAAGTAACCTTAGGAGTTTACTGTTGTCATGTTGATTAGCTGTTGTTGTGCTTGTAGATGTAAATAAGCTTTTCAGAGTTTTTCAAAGGCTTCAAAACACCATTGACTCCCCAGTCTGTACAGTCCATACAGGCAAACTAAGCTGCAAAAACAGCCAATTTTGAATTCACTGTTTTTGTGATGCCATGAAAAATACACATTTACATACATTGTAACATCCTGTCTTGTCCATGTCTTTCTCTGTTTCAGCCTTTGTTTTCTTGTTCCATGTGCTTTTGTTTTTGTCAGTCATGTGCTTTTGTTGCTTTGGTCTTTATCTCCTCGCCGGTCTTGCCTTCTTGTTTTCTGTCTCGCCTGTCTGTTGTCTGTAGCCCTCCCCTCTCATTAGTCCCAGGTGTTTCTAGTCTGTTCCCTGTTTATTTATACCGCTGCTTGTGAGTTTTGTGTTTGCTTGGTGGTTTGTCCTCTCAGGCCCCGTTTTGGTTAGCTCTCATTTTTTTCATGTCCCTCTGTCTTTGGTTTTCTTTATGTTTCAGTATTTTGTTTAGAGTGTCACAGATTTTTATTCAAGCCAAGGACTTGCACTTGCATCCTGCCTCTTTGTGTCCCTCTGTGTTACATATATATTCTTCTAAACTTCCAATCTAAGGCAGTTTAGCCCTGCCTATTCAGGCTGAAGTTGTAAGGGGTGTTTCAATCTGAACTGCTGTTTTTTACAGGGCAGCCAATCAAATCCACAGTAACAAAAAAAGCCTGCTTAATTCTAAGGAGTAAAATGAGGATGGAAAACGGTGATGTTTAAATTAATAATAATAGTTTTGGTGCATAAAACAACACAAATGTTAGCAGTGTACCTTGTGAATGCTGGTGTGGAGCTTTCTATTTAGTAGCATATGGTAAAGAAACATGAACCTAAATACGAAAATGAAGCGTACATTGAAAACCGAACATTACATGGAAGATTTCAAAAGAATGCAAAGCGCTTCCAAACTTTTGATGCTCAGTGTACATGCAGTGGAAAAATGCCTCCTGCAGGTGAGGAATTTGACTTTGCATGGCACATAACATACCAGATGTGAACTCACTCATCACTCGCTCCATCTCTCCTTCGCCTGTCCTTCGCTACACTACGCTCCCCTCATATCACCTCAGTCTAAGCCACCAAGACCCACCTGTCCGGCTACTGGCCTTAACCCTTTAATGCAGACACAGAAAGGGCAGTAATATGTACTCTTTGCTGTTAATAACATAAATGGATTAATGCTGTTGTTGCATTGTTGTTGCAAACTATTAGTGTGAACACACAAATAGAATCTGAGTCACACATAATAAGCATTTATTAAGCATCAAAAATAAGCATTTACCGATCTGAACTGCGCTCTGAATGAGCTCATGCGCTCCCTCAGGAACGGCACTGTGCATACAACAATAAATCAAGCCTCATGTATTTTTAACAGAGTGATAGTAACAGGTGCTCTGAAGCTCTGATTCTATGTGTTGAACCTGATAAAACGATTTTACGTTTGCCAGGATGTGCGTGCATCATGCAAAAGTATGCAAAATTTGGGCTCCTTGGTAATTGACGTTTTATTGATGTTCTAAGTGAAAATAATAAATAACTCATCCTCTACAGAGAACACTCTGTACACTCTGTACTCTAATGCACAATTGCTGTTTATTTGCTGAATTTAAGAGAGAAATTGTGCCTGAAAAAATGACATATTTAAGACTTTTGCACGACTGTAACTCCTCTGGTAGCAGATTTAAGCGAGAGGCTTAAACATGTTGTTTGTCCAAGGCATTTTATTGCTACATTAAATCTCTTAACAAATACAAAGCGCAATACCAAATGTTTTCTTTTTTGGTGCTGCCTGTTCTATAAAAGATCAACTAGAAATGATGTATATGAGCAGGTTTACGTAACTGGGCTGTTTGGGTGTTTGATTAAAGAGAGATCGCAAGCCAAAAGATACAAGGTGAAGCGCTGACCTCTTGTGGATGAGGAATATACCCACATCCTCATCTGTATAGAAGAAAACATATATATCAAATGGCTAAGATGTGAACAAAGTCATTCAGAGTGATTTGGTGTGAAATGCTCTGTTCTAGAGAAACTTTCTGTGTCAGAACTGTTCACAGTAGTGGTGATAGGAACCAGATTTCCAAAGACATCTGAATTCCTGAATGGTTCATAACCATTTCATATAATTAAATGAAAGCTTCTTCACAGAAATGACATTATATGAAATGGTTCTGAAAACACTGTGTGTTGCATGAGACATTATTTTAT
>JAILXH010039442.1:0-11342 GCA_023558415.1 Piaractus mesopotamicus
CTCAACACCATGAGTCCAAAAGGATATGTAGCTGTCAATAAACTGTTACTGAGAAAAGGAAATACCCCCAAAAAAAGAAGAAAATGTGCAGATGAAACAAAGAAGCTCAGAACAATGAGTGCGTTTACATGCACTTAATAATCCGATAACTGCAGAAAATCATATTTTGTCAGTAATCCAATTAACATGTTTACATGCACTTGAGTAATCAGATAATGGGTAAACTCCGGGTCTACATGAATCAAACAGTAATCGGATTTCTACTATGCAACCAGCCAATAAACTCACAGAAGAAGACGTGATGTAAACATAACATAAACTCAAACTTCATGCTGCAGCTTTTTTTTTTTTAAAACATCACAACACTTTACCTGAAAATATGGACATGCATCCTTATTTGAAGAATATTTAAATCCTTCATTTCGTCAAGCATGTAGTTGGTACCAGCGTCACTCCAAACGTTTTTTGCTGCTTATCTCGCGGCAACGCTGCTTGCTTATTTGCTTAGTATACATACACTGAGCTAAAATCCACCTCTCTTAATCGAATTTCTTAATCTGATTTCTAGACCTTACTCCGATCTCAGAAATCAGAGTATGCTGTTTACGTGACCATTTGAATAATCGGAAAATGATCAGATTGTTAAGTGCATGTGAACGCAGTCAATGGTTATACTAATACTGCCACTAATACTTGCAAGTGTGATGTTTTCTTTAGAATAAACCTGGTTAGTTTAATAATGTTTAATAGCTTTAGTAATGTTGTTATTGTGAACCAACAAAGTAAACATACCCATTCATATTAAAACGAGCTTTTGAAAAGCTCAGAGCCTGTACACTCTTGATGGGCTGTTTCTTTGTCAGCAGCAGGCAGAGAGGAACAAGACTCATTACATAACTGAATTTGCCAAGTCATTAGCTGAAGGAGTGAGGCAGAAGAGTGCAGGCTTGAATAACATTACGAGGAAAGCATCTGGAGGTTCTGCGAATGGACGCTGGCGAGCGTCTGGTAAACTCCAGGCCAGGGTCCATCTGTTTTGGCCTGTGTGTGGCAGCTGGGGTAGAGTGAGAGTGCAGATTACAGAAAGAGAACAGCAAGTGAAGGAATGAGAGGACAGAGAGAAGAAGATAATACACATGATCCTCTCTGCTTTGTAATGACGTGCACGTGAAAGTCGCCTCAAGTAGTGTTTTGGAAGTGCTGTGATGGGACTACATGTCTGGTTTGTGTGAGGAGGGGGTGGTCTGGGATTCACCATGATGCGTGGCTCATTACCTTAAAACTCTTTAAACTCTTTTAGATGGCTTATTAATACATCATATTTTTGATTAAAGCCCAACTTTGTATAAAATTTGTTAACAACAAGCTAACCAGAAACGTTTAGTTACAGAACATGCTCACGCTAACTTTGGTAGTGTTAGTTATGTTTGGACAGGACCTCAGAGGTAGAGGTCATAAGAATTGCTTAATGTGAAAAAAAAAAAAAAATACAAAAAAAAAGGGGTTTGTTCTGAAACAAGATAGATGCGCTGGACATAATGTTTTTACTTTAGTTTTTTGGTCATTATAGAGAGTCTGTTTATTTTGCCTTACTGCAACAAAATGAAGAGCAGAGGATGCTTGTGAGATGAGTAATGTGTTTATCCAGTTCTTATATCCATATTCTTATCATATATCATATGTCCAGTGCTTATATTTGTATTTTTTGCATGTGGACGATTTTAGTCTGTGGTGTTGAATGTGTGGCTGCTGAATGAATGAAATACAACCAGTTGATCAGTGGCTACCATTGCCATTGCATTTTTTGTTGACATTTTTTTGTTGACCCCAACTCGGCTTCCTTGAAAAATTCCAGTTTCCTATTAGTAAATATGACATTGTTCTGATGATCATGTGTGCTCATTGTCCCGTGAAATACGATAATTCCAACATAAATTAAAGGCAGCAAAAACAGATCGACTCAAGTAATGAAATCCCTCTCATGTCAACCTGTGACAAATGCATGATAGCAGTTATCTAGCTAGATGGCTAGCTGGCTAGATACAATACATGCAGTACTGTACATGCAGTTGCACAGGAGCAGCAAGAACTGTCAACAAACACAGGTCAATAGCTTAATAAACTAGTAGAGGGGCATTCCCTCTTTGCATAATCATGTGTATCATCGCTGTGAGTTAAGTTTAATAATGCTATGTAATAATAATAATATCTCCATTTTCTTAATTTTTAATTTTTTATACATCGTTGGAGCACAGCAGCTGTTTTTTATACTGTGTCAAAGTTCCATGATGAGTGGACCAAAAAAATGCTCCAATATTACTTAGTACACTCTCAGAAACAAAGGTATGAAACTGTCACTGGGGCAGTTCCCCTCTGGTCACTGGGGTGGTACCCCCAAGGGTACATCTCAGTACCTTTAGTCAGGGAACATAATTGTACTATAATCCACTGAAATCATGTTTTCTGAGTTGTATTGACTCCACACAGCCTGTCTCGTCTCCAGGCTTTTCATTTTATTGTTCTGTTTTAAAACATTAGGTTATGAAAAGGTACAAATACATACTTTTCTTCCAGAAAAAACTTATTTAAGGAACACAATTGGACCCTAAAACCACTGTTGTACCGTTGATGGAACATTTACATTGTTTGTACCCTGATGAGCGAAAAATGTACCTGCATAGAACTTTTATTTCTAACAGTGTTTTCATATTCATGCGTCTTCTGTGGCAACTGTACAATACACAGTTTCTTAGAATTACAGAGAAAAAGCTTCCATTAATATCTCACAAACACACTTACTTTACTCTAGACCGCATACACCATAGACACAGCCTGTAGGTCTGTAATCGCTACCAGAAACCTTCACTCTAACTAACTCAGCCCAGCCCTATTTACCATCACTGCAATAAACTCCTGAGTTGAGAAGACATGGTGGAGGATCAGTTGTTTCAGGTTCCTCCATGTGCATCTTAAGCAGACTGACTCCTCATCTATTCTTTCCCATTCACGTCACATGGATAAATAAATGAACACTGAAGTTGATTCACTGAACAGAAGTCCAGAAACGCTATGAGACACTGAACCTCCGGTGACCCAAACAGTTGAGACCTGGTTTCCCTCTCTTGGTAAATCTGTTACTGAATGAAATACAGTACCAGACAAAAGTTTGTACATGTGCGAATAGTGAATACATTTAAATTATGAAATACACTATAGACTATAGTACATCATGCAGTGACCAAAAAAGTGTTCTAATATTCTATATAAGATTCTTTAATAAAAATCAAAGCTAATTTATACTTGAGATTCTTTAAAGTAGTCATCCTTGGAGTTCTTTCAAACAGCTTCATAAGAAGACAGCTGGGATGCTTTCCCAACAGTCTTGATAAGTTCCACACACATGCTGAGAGCTTGTTGACTACTAAAGACTACTTGGGCTCATTTTAAAAGATTTTTTTTAAATAAATTCATACTTTACTGTGCAAAAGGCAGAAACTACCCTTCAATTATTTAATTTCCAGTCATAAGAACCATTAAGTACAAGTTATTTATTAATCCTCCAAAGTTCAGTCTTAGAAGTGGGTTGTATTTTCTGCTTCTCACAATCCAAGTTAATTCGAAACACATTCGGTGATGTTGAGGTCTGGACCGGTGTGGTCAGTCCATTGTTCTGAGAACACCAGCAGCTTCTTTGCTTGATTTGCAAATTTTCTCCCTTTTTGTCCGTTTTCTTTTCTCAGTAAAGGCTTTTTTTCCAGCTACACATCCTTATAGACCCATAGCAATGAGTTGTCCTCTCACAGTGGAAGGATGGACAGAAACAGCTGTGGATTTTTTTCAGATCTGAACCAAGAGGGGAGCTTGATTTTTGATGAAAGTTTTACATACAGTTTTGGTGGTCACAGGGTTCACAATCACCAAATATACCCAAGCTCTTATTTTCCTTTGCCGTTCCTCTTCTTTATGCAAGTGGATTATCTTATCTCCTCCGAAATCTCTTGTACTTAATGGCTGTTTTGACTGGAAGTGAAATAAATGAATGACTTTTGCCCGGTGCTGTACATGCGCACCAACTTGGAAACAAATTTAAAGCATTTAATCATAAGTCTTTAGATCAAAATGTCTTTATGATGATTATATAAACATTTAGACCTGTGGGCCCAAACATTTGACCGGTACTCTAGGTGTGACAAGCATCCGTATGACTTTTGCATATGTTATTTGGCTTCCTGACATTTAATCGTACACCTTAAATTCTCACATACCCTGTAATGAATAAAATCGAAACTGATTACATAAAAATGTATATCTGTATGTTTTGTGCTCGTGCACTGCCGTGTGTGAGCCGTCCACACGTGAGTTTATAACATTCACGTGAAGAACACGTGGTCATATTTCTCACTGTTGACGTGTGGTTAAAGAGCTGACAGCCCTCGGTGGGTGGAGGGGAGGGAGGTTGAGGGGACTTCATTAAGCTGATGGACTGCTGAGGCTCTGACATGAGCGATGTGATCCTCCGTCTCTCCACGATCATATATCTCCACTCGCTGACGGCTGCTTCCTTATTAAACATCCCCAGCTCAGGTCAGATGACTGAGCCTTTTTTCATCTTCCACCACGCTGAGGTTCATGCAATTTCTTTTTGAGCAATAAAAGTGAAACTTCTTATTAGCAAGCTAGCAAGAGATGCTGTTATAAAGTGCTGCCCCAGTGGAGACAACAGTTGAGATTTGAGTCTTATTTTACACGGCAGGTGCTGCAGGGTTAACCTTTTTTTCTACATTAGCCATAAAATGCACTCCAAGCTGTTTTGGAGGTCCTCAAGTTCTTGCACTGTAATTTTTTTCTTCAATGATGTGGATGGAATACAGTCATTTGAATACCCCCAGTACATTTTTGTTGATTTTTAACTGGAAATAAGTACGTTTTCTGTGCTGGGAACACATTTAAATTTGTCGTTTTTTCACGAACAAGTAAAACAAATAACGTGGCAGAACTTTGGCACAAGCCAGATTTATTTTTTCCAACATATTAAATTCAGGCAATAAACAGTAACTGTGCATTAAAATATGCAGAAGTTCGTTCCCTATAGAGATTATATCGCTGCTGTCGGGACAAAACCTTGTATCTTCATTTCTGCCGTTTTTCAGTTTTTGCAATAATTTAAAAATGCCTGTTGCCCTTTACACTGTGTATAAATATGATGAATGGACCAAAAGAAATGACCCAAAATTACTTGGAAAAAAGTCTGGTTCCATAGACTTACATTGAAAGTAAAGAGGGTTTTTTCCTTTTCCTGTACTTTTGGAGGTTTTGTTCCGACAACAGCAATATGTTAATGTATTTTCACTTATTTTCACGCTTTGCTCGCCAGCAGCTCAACACAGAGTCAGAACATTTCACACATACACACACACAGAGCCAAGTTAATCTCATAAAAGAGTTACAGGAAAACATATTTTATTTGATTATATTATTTAAAAAATATTAAAGCGAGTTTCCATTCTGCTGGTAATATGGCCACTAGGGGGCCTACAGAAAGAGGCTGCATGATTCTCCTCTTTACCTTCATAAAATTATCACAAGCCAATTACATTGACATTTATGCTACATGGCAATGACATTCGCATGTTAACATATTCATAGAACATCCTGTCCAGATGACGGTCATAGAAGGAACACTCAAAAATGCATGAGGTCCAATTCTTAATGGGTTCCTACAGCAGACGCTGCAGCGTATTAGAGAGCTTCCAAGAAACCTCATAAATTCTCATCCCAGCCAACAGCAGCAGTGCTACAAAGCTTGGCATAATGTCTCTGATCTTTCACAGCCACTCTTTACCATAAGCACCGGAAAACACAGCTGCTTAATGTCAAGAACATCCTCTCTAAAGGGACAGACGACCAGGTCATTAGGCAGCTATCAAGAGAAATATCTACTTTCATACATTCTACCAGTGGCAATTGACCTTGCCTGTGCAGCAGTCAGAGAAAAAAAGTGGCTTCTGCCTAACAGAAAGCAGCTTTTAGTAAATACACGCTACCATGGTGTCTTTGAAGCTGGACGATGAGACAAAAGACTGCCCCTTACCTGCGATCACAGGCCGAGAGTCAGAGCAGTTGCAAAGCTTTGCTCACCCAGACAATTTCCAGCCATCAGCAAGGGTAGAGGGTGACTGGGCGACCAGCAAAGCGGACAAGGCCGCTGGTTTCTGCCCTCACTAATGGGCAGAGATGGGGCTGTTCATCCGGAAAGGAAAACAAAATGCGTAATGGAGAGTTAGCACGTGGAGAACAGAGGCCTAGCTCGAGCTGCTACGTCTGGAACAATCTGTAGTAGCACAGTGCTGTTACTCTAGTTTGGATGTTTATGATGGGAAGTTATCTAATAGCCATCTGACAGAGTGGAAGATGGAAGTGATGATTAATGCAAATGCAGAGATCAACATTTCAGGCCTCCAAGGGACCTAGAACAAAGGCCTGAGATGTCTGGTATGGAGGACAAACTTCTGTTGCTTAGCAATGAATGTTGAGGGTCATAAACAGAGAGTTGCAGATGTTAGCATAGCTAAGTTAACCATTCGTTGTCACTACAGTCTTACGTATTAGGGTTTTTAAGTGATTCTTTGCTTGGATATTCAGTTCTAGGAAAAAATAATAATATAATTGGTAGAAACCTTTACATTTTGTGGACGTTCTTTAAACTTTAAAAAAGGTTCTTCATACTCGCAACATGTCATTTACAAGCAGTAGTGAGGCAGAAATACATTTTTGTGTAGGCCTGTGAAAAAGTGGGTAGAAAACAAAGGCAAGACTATGTCAACCGACATCAACCAGAATGCTGGATTTACATAAACCCAACCAACACTTCCCATCACTAACCAACAGCACCCTTCAGTATAAAGCATGTATGCGCTTACCACAGGTACAACTATTGCTCAACAAAGACAGCATGATTATCAATAAAGTTGAAGTCAGAGAGCTGAGATGTACACAGACAAGGAAAAACACAGCAAATGTAAAAACCTAACCCTAACCATTCTACACTACAGCATATTGCCACAGCAGGCATAAAAAGATGTTTTTTGAAAATGCATATTGAAATCAGGTGATATACCTATAATAAATCAGGTGATAGTTTAACATTGAGTTTATTTTATTTACCTCTGAATGTCTCTCTGCTTGTCTCTTTTTCTCTGTCTTCACTGATTACAAACCCCAGCTAACAGGAAGGAACACAATTCATACAGATAACAAGATATGATAGCCTAATGTACCTGTTGACTTCTGAACTACGTAACACAATATTATGACACCTATAGGCTAGTTAACAATGAACTTTCTCATGCTTGTTGTATTGTTGGGAAAACCATACAACAACTTTGAACTACCATTATTTTCTCATTTGATCACGAATATAACCAGCTAAGAAGTCGCATTAGCCTAGACTGAGTCCCTGTTTACAAGACTGGTTCTTTAACCATCCATTGAAAAGATCTGTATAGGGAATAGAGTTGATACCCTGTAAAACACTCAAACAGTGGCTTGCAGTGGATTCTTTGCTAAATTGAGGGGATGGACAGCTATGTTTATGATGCACTCTAAAGTTGATGTCAGTTTAGCTATAGAACCTAATCTTCTCAGTTATCGTGGTACAGTGCAGCCAATCGCCTAAAGCTATTACCAACAGTGCACCTTTCCCCAATATCTGTCCCTGCGTTCAGGGTAATCTGAACCAATCAAACCTATTTTTTCTGTATGCTGCTTGTTGTGTTAACAACATTTTGCTGCCTAACTATGTCCAGTCTGGATGCAGCATAGGATTTGAACCTACAACCTTCTGGTTGCTAGATGAGCTCCCCTGCCACCAGGTTATAGGCTCAAAAAAGAAACCATGTAAACTTCATAAGCATTACATTTTAAAAATAAATATATTTGGTTAATTTGGCAACATATTCTGAAATACACTTTAGTGTTTGGAATGAATTTCAGCATGTATTGCAATGCATTTGAAATGTATTTCAAATATATAAAATATATATATATATACATAAATTTTTTTTCCATTTGGGCGCTCTCAGTCATTTCAACTGCATGTGAAACGCAAGAACTCTGCATCTCCCTGATAAAGTTACAGATAATTCCAGATCATATTACCGGTAGTTCACTGTGTTCTCCTCTCTCAGTTGCAGCTGTCTCTGAGAGAGCCCTGATCAAATGCAAGTGAACACTAAGAGGAGCTGCCTCCATGAACAAAACACCTGCCATGTTATTGTTCCCTGATGCAGTCTAATTATGCCATAAAGCTCCATTTGTCTTATGTATTTAGAAGCAGTGTATTATTCACATTACCTTGACTGTAGGTGTAGTGGGATATGCTCATTTAACAGCAATCTGTCCAGCTCAATACTCAGTGTTTGGAAAGCACACAAAGACATAGACATGTATTGTGATGAGGGAAATATATAAGATATTCTACCATCATAACCACAATGTAGGCAAATGCAGCTGGAGCCAGAAAGCCTTGCTATACCATTTTCCCCACACTGCTGAAGTTGCTGCAGCAGTTTTAGAAAGTAGCAATGAAAATAATAGAGCATTTTCATGTGAAACATATGATATTATGTTATATACAATAAAAAAATATGCAAAGAAGATATGCAAAAATTGAGAGAATGCCCTCAGTAAACCCATTAGTGCCTTGTTGCAAAGCAGTTGTCACAGCTTTACGACATCTATGGTAAGATGTAAATAGCTTTTTGCAGCATTGTGGTTCAAGTGGGCCATTCCTCTTGGCAAGCTGTCTTTAATTCCAAGGTTACAAAGGTCCCTCTAATATGTCCTGTTACATCGCCATACCATTCATGTTTGCTTCAATGACATGTAATGCCCCAGTACCGTTTGCAGAGAATCAGCCACAGCACGATGCTCCCACCTCCGTACTTCACTGTGGTTATGGCGATCTTGGGATCATATGCGCAACACTCCAGACATGATACCTGGATTATTGAGTCTGACCGGAATACATTGTAACAAGAGTTCCGATTTGTCTAAATGGTCATGTACAAATTTTAGATGTGCATCACTTTGCTTCTTTTTTAGCAGAGGAGTTTTGTGTGGGGTGTAGAAACAGAGATGATTGCAGTGCAGTGCATTGCTTATTGTTCTCTGTGTAACTGCTGTTCTTGCTGCTTTCAGGTCGTCCTGCAGCTCTTTTTGAGGGACTGTTGGCGTCTCTCCTACCTTCTTTATCATTAGTCTAACAATGCATTGTGAAGTTTTGCACCTGTCTGGGGATGATTAGTTGTGGTTCCATGAACTTTCCACTTGCATATTATAGAACCATTATAGTGACAGGGATGTTTGAGGTCTTTGCTATGGCTCTGTAGCTTTTTTCCATCAGAGTGTTGTTTAATATGTTGTCCCCAGTGTGTGAAATACCCCTTGGTATTTGAGGGGTCCCATGTTGGCTTGCCAGCACTAGATGCTTGCTTCAGTGGCATCTCCTTATTTGTCTTCGGTTTGAGAAATAAGTAACAATTTCCACCTCTCTCTTGGGAAATTGAGCAAAGTTTTAGATTTACAACTACATTGCAGCATATTGTAATGTTTTTTAGAGGTATCCTGCCATAGTTACAGTTGCCAGGCTATAAAGAACCCACTGGGTAAGCCAGTTTGCTATAACCACCCTTAGGCAACAATGAGCTTTCCCTAGATTTGTATTTCAGCATCTATTGTTCCCTAACAGACAGTATATAATAGGTTTATTTTCAGGGACCCTCAAGAATTTTGATTTTGAGACATTCAGGGAGTCCAAGAGGTTAACTAGGAGGTCCCGGACCCCCCAGGACCCCCTGTGTTTCGCACCTTGGTTGTCCCTGATAACTTTAGGAAGCTCGTTCCATGAAATCTTCCTGACTAATGGCAGTGTCTTTTATAATGACAGCAGGTGCACTTTGCACAAGAACATTTTTGCAGCATTAATATGAAGAAATTTAAAAGGTTTATTGTTATGTAACCTTTACAAATACACATTTTTAAAGTAGCGCTAAATTTTTTTTTACTTTTATTCTTTAATTAATTAATACACTGCCAATTGCAAAATAGATAAAGCACTAAATGCATAAAATGCACACTACAAATGAACATTCAGTAGTACAAAGCAGCAACTGAGCAGTGAAAGACTAATTAGTATGCAAAAGTCACACCAGGAGGACAAAAAAGCAACAACTATAACTATATCTAACACCCGAATAGTGTGTGGAACAGAAGACTTTTTTAAATACCTTACGCTCCTACTGTCTCTTGGGACCTCAAAATGCTGGCCAGATAGGAGCAGCTCAGACTTAAACTGAAGAGAGTGATAAAGGTCTTCAGTTATACAACTGTTCTTGAGCACATTGCTACTGAACATGAATTTCCTAACCAAAAGCAAAGGATGATGAGCCTTCTTGAGTGATTGCTTATTATAGGTCAGAGTGTGATCATTAATTGAGTATTTAAAATGTTCTTTTTAAAATGCTCTACAGTTTCCACTTGCTGAGTCCAACAGTGAAGTGAGTGCAATAGGTCTAAAATCATTGAATGATACAGCCTCAGAAACATTACATACAGCTATTACTGTGGAAATCTTCTTAGACATTTGAGGAGTACATATATTAAAGGGTCCATCTCCTGCATTTTTCATGTACTTTTCCACTTGAAGTCCACTTAAGATGACAGAGGTCATTAATTTCCTTATGACTCTTTTTCAGTCTCTCTTTATCCCTTAGATAGCATGGCTTTTTCTACTGTGCCTTTAAGACTCATATATATGTAAATTACCTCTATTCCGATAGGCTGGCCTGTATTGTGCCTTATTGAAAAAGCAATCCAGGCTGAACGCTTCTGATAACTTGGGCGATCCAAACTGCTGTAAGCTGAATAGACAGACACAGTCATATGCACAAGTTTAGGCGCCCCAGGTCAAATGGCATGTTTTGTTGATTTTCCGAGTGAAAATAATAAACACATCCTCTACAGAGAACACACTTCTGCACAATCCAATACAGAATTAATGTTCATTTACTGCATTTAACATATTGGAAAAAACATAAAACATAAAATGTGGCCTGTGCAAAAGTTATGGCACATTTCAGGTTTTATGCTTTATTTTTTTCCACAATAATCAAGGCAGTAAATAAATTGCTATTGTGCACTAAAATGTGCAGAAAAATGTCATATTTAAATTTGTTCCATGTAGAACAACTTATTTCCGCTTAGAAAATTGTCCAAACATGTAACTTCAGGGGGTGTTTAAACATTTGTAGACAAATGTGTATGTAAATGCCTTTCCTTTGTGA
>JAILXH010039447.1:0-10107 GCA_023558415.1 Piaractus mesopotamicus
TGTGTGTGTGTGTGTGTGTGTGTGTGTGTGAGGGATGCACAATATCATATCGCTATTGGCTGATTATCACTTTAAGAATATGATCAGTTTAGCCAGATGTTTATATTTCCCTGATATTCTAAACCGATATTTCATGATATATATAATTTACTCCAGAAATTTCCAATGTTTATGTGATCCTGGTCCACTTTGCTAACATACCTACATTTTATTCATTTTACTTCATTCATAAACCTACACTGTAAAAAAATACTGTAAATGTACAATAAATTACTGGCATTTCTTTTACAGTCCATTTACAGAAGCATATTAACAGTAAAAAAAAAAAAAAGTACAGTAAATTACTGGCTACTAGTTACATTACTTTTACATTTAAGTTACTGAACTAGATTAAAAATAAATAACAGTAAATTTACAGTAAATTAATGGCAAAATGTTACATTACTTTTGCAGTCAATTTACAGAACCATATTAACAGTAAATAACAGTAAATTTATGTTAAATTACTGGCTACTAGGTACTTTACTTTTACAGTCAGTTTACAGAACCATATTAACAGTAAATAACAGTAAATTTATGTTAAATTACTGACTACTAGGTACTTTACTTTTACAGTCAGTTTACAGAACCATATTAACAGTAAATAACAGTCCACACTCATGTGCACCACAAGATTACTGTGATGTAGCTGCTGTACACTTACAGTAATAAGCTGTAATTAAAATACAGTAAACTCCTGTATTTTTACACTACAACTGGAAAAGAAAAGCAACTCTGTAGCCAGTAATTTACTGTTAATGTACACATGAAAAAACGACACACACTTATAAACATGTTAATTAAAGTATGTTCCAATATGTTTACATTTAATTTTACCAGGGCTATAAGTATATTAATAATAATGCAAATATATACCAAAGAACACATTTGTGTACCATGTTTTGCATTGTAAATACACAAAGCCTATTTAAAATGCAAATATATTTAATGTTTAACAGATATTTGAACTTATATTTAGCAAAAAATTATATCTGGCAAGATCAGTAAACAATAATATTTTGTCAATATCTCAGTGTTCCAGCATTTGAACTATCAAAAAAAAAAAAAATACAGAATACGTCTTTAAAAGTCTTTAAAACACCAAAATAATAAAAAAAAAAGCAAAGCTGATTGGCTGCCCTGTATCCTGTAGCAGTCCAGGCTGCAACACTCTTTATAAATCTTTACAAACAGTGTGAGTGGGTGGGGCTAAACTGCTGTAGGCTGCAACTTAGGTTCCACAGATGGACTTTATTGATATGTTATTTGTATTCATTCCAGTGTTAGTGTTTTTCCGAGCAAATAAAAAAATCGCTGCTGTCAGAACAAAACCTTGTGTCTTCATTTTTGTCATTTTTTAGTTTTTGACAGTTTGAAAACGCCTGTTCTTCTTTACATTGTGTCTAAATTTCATGATGAATGGACCAAAAGAAACGGCCCAAAATAACTTGGGAAAACGTCTGGTTCCATTTTTAAAGTAGGTTTTTTCCTTCTCCTGTAAAGTTACCATTTTGGAGATACGAGGTTTTGGTCCGACAACATCGAATTGTTTTTTTTTTTTTGAATCAAATTTTATCAGACATCTAAAACTTTCGTACATTACTATACATCCGAAACTAAAGGTACTGAACCCAGCGACACTTTAGTGCCTTTTTTGGAGAGTGTATCGGCATCAGAAGCTACGGACGTGAAAAATGTTGCATATCAGCCTCGGCTCACAATTCCCACGTCAGTACGTCCCCATTAAAGCAGTGAATATTTTTGCTGTCGCGCAAAAACTGTGTATCTCAATATTTTGTCTCTTTTTTACTTTTTGGCATAATTCGAAAGTGCATGCTGCTGTTCGTGCTCTGTTAAAATTTCATGATGAACGGATTAACAGAAATGGTCTAAAATGACATGTAAAGAATATTTATTACATTAACTCCAATTACAAGTTAAGAAGGTTTTTCCCTTCTCCTGTAAAGTTACTGTTTTGCAGATACAAGCTATTTTGTGCTGTAGGTTTTGTTCTTTTGGCGTGTCGTATTGATTCGATTCGGCTTTGATTGACAGGTAGATGCGCTAAAGGTGGTGAGAGTGTCTTGCACAGGGATTTGGAGGTGTTTTTGTGAGTCAGAGAGAGAGAGAGAGCACGAGAGCGAGAGAGAGACCTAGAGATGGAGATAAAATCTCAGTTGGCAGTTTGTCAGTCAGAATGCTGAAGGCTTAGATTAAAATGTCACCATACAATTTCTCTCTCTCTCTCTCTCTCTCCCTCCCTCCCTCCTTCTCTCTCTCTTTTTCCCTCTCTCCCTCCCTCTCTCTCTCTCTTTCTCCCTCTCTTTCATCCTCAAACTTCCCTGATCCCGAAATAACCCACTAGAACCCCTTATTTGGGAATTCAGAAAGCCAGGTTGCAGCTGTATGTGTATGAATAGCACACCGGTGTAAAGAGGCTTTGAGAAAAAGACAAACAGAGCTTTGCCTGTTATTACCATCACAGATACCTATCTCTCTCGCTCTCTCTCTCTCTCTCTCTCTCTCTCTTTCTCTGTTCTGCCTTTTTGTTCTCACTCTGTTATGATCTTGCCAAATGATTTACAATTTTAAAGCATTAAATCTAAAATAGGCTGTGTGTGTGTGTGTGATAGGTGAAAGGAGAGTGTTCTCAGCTTGTTTACATCTTTATTCTCTTTCTCCCTCACTGTGTGTGTGAGAGAGAGAGTCTGTTCTTTTTGGCAGCATCATGTGAAAATCTTGGCAACAGTCAATTTATACGTGTGTGTGTGTGTGTGTGTGTGCGTGTGCGTGCGTGTGTTTGTATGTGTGTGCGTGTGTGTGTGTGTGTGTGTTGGGGGATTGGTAGTGTGTATGTCCACAAAGCGCAAGCCAATGATAATCTCATCAACACACTGACCACTGTCAATACACCTGATCAACCACAGTACTTTAAACACACACACACATTTGTTTCTGTGGATTGTGAGGACATTACATAGACTTCCATTAATTTCTTGGAGAGTTACTCAAACCTTAACCAAACCTTAACCTACCACTAGCCTCAACCTAAAGCCTAGCCCTAAATTTAACCTCACCCCAACCTTAAAACATGCTTTCATCTTAAAATGTAAGAGTTTACTTTGTGAGGACCAGCTTGGGGTCCCCACAAGGAAGAAAGGTCCCCAAACTTGAGTGTTAAAACAGGCTTTGGTTAACCCCACAATGTGTGATGAACCTGGTATACACACACACACCCACACACTGTTTTGTTTTGATACGAAGTATGTATGTATAATAATATCTTCTTTATGTATTATATATATATATTGAAGTCTCTATATTTAATAATAATAAATGCCATGTGTATTATATGTTTATCACTGCTGTCAGAACAAAACCTCATATCTCCAAAATAATAACTGTACAGGAGAAGGAAAAAAACATATGTTTCTTTTAATGTAAGTCAATGGAACCAGACTTTTTTCCAAGTAATTCCAGGCCGTTTCTTTTGGTCCATTCGTCATGAAATGTACACACAATGTAAAGGGCAACAGGCATTTTCAAATTATGTCAAAAACTGAAAAATTACAAAAATGGAGAAACAAGGTTTTGGTACGACAGCATTAATATGTAAGTAGCTATAGTTAATATATCCCATAGGTATTATATAAATGTAAGTTCCTATATCAAATTCAAATATCAATATGTCCCATTTAGTAAAAAGCTCTTTACAAAGTCAAGACCATTTTGTTAGTCCTCACAAAGTACAAGTCCAATTCCAAAAAAGAAAGCAATTATTTGTACTTCAATCTGTATTTAAAAGTACTATACAGGTCTTATCAGCTTTATCTTATCAAAACATTTTTTTGTAAATGTATGTTCATTTTAAAATTGATGCCTGAAACATCAATTTACGGGCAATTTATGGGCAATTTACGACTAGGAACACTGTAAAATGTTTAAAAACATCTTTAATGGGTGATGCAATTATGCTTGAATATATAATGAGCATCCAGGAAAGGCAGAGTCCTTTATGAGCAAGGATGGGTTTGAGGCTTGCCACAAAAGTGCATCAGCAAATAGTCCAACATTGTTTAGGTATTTCACCTTCTATGGCTCATAATATCAACAGATTTAGGGAATCCTAAAATCTGTGCGTAAAACCACAAATGATTGCCCGTGACCTTTAACCTCTCAGATGGCACTGCATTAAAACCGGCATGCTTGTCTGATGGATACCACCACATGTGCTATAATTTGAAAACCTGCATCCACAAATGCAAGTCAAGACTGTACTATGCACAGTGGGAGCCATATATTAACAACATCCAGAAATGCCGCCGACTTTTCTGGGCTCGTGCTCTTCTGAAATGGACTGATGCACAGTGTATCGTAGCCTGGCGAGTCAATCCTTCAGATAATTTATAAAAATAATGGTTGCGTTCTCTGCCATCAAAGAAGAAGACCATCCAGATCGTTACCAGCGTAGAGTTTGAAAGCTAGCATCTGTCGTGGTTTAGGAATGTATTAGTAGGTAACCTGTACATCTATGATAGCACCATTAACACTGAACACATGTTGGAGCAAGATGCTGCCTTTTAGATGCTGTCTTTTTCAGGGACGTCCTTAATTTTTCAACATGACAACAAAAAGAAACATTCTGTATGTGTTCCAACAGCATGGCTTCATTATCAGAGTGTGTGGGTGCTAGACTGGCCTGAGTGCAGTCCAGACCTGTCCCCCATTGAAAACGTGTCTTATTAAGCTCAAAATACAACAGCGAAGGGCCTGTGCAGATGCACAACTGAAGAATGTTTAACAGAAGAATGGCAAAAATGTACACTTTCAAAACAGCAATTTGAATCTTCGGTCCCCAAATGATTATTTAGTGCCATTAAAAGGAAAAGGGATGTAACACAGTGCTCCTGATCCAACATTTTCGGAATGTCTTGAATGCATCACATTTCGAATGAACATATATTTACAAAAAACAATGACGTTCATGAGGTAAAACATCAAATTTTGGGTCTTATTAGACATTTTTGTCCTGAAATTGTATGAAAACAAATATGTGTATGTGTGTGTGTGTATTTGTGCTCCAAAGGTTTGAACAGTCACAGATTTTAGGTGTTTTTTATATGGTCTTAGCACTGATTGCTCCTTTGCTTTGAAGAGAACAAGAGAAAGACTCTTCCTCTTTTCCTCAGCAGAAGGAGGCCTTTGGAGATAGACAGAGCCGATTTAGTGCTTAGAAGACGAATAGAAGACGTATGATCTCTTCAGATGGAAAGATGGCTCCTTTGGGTCTTTCTGCTGCCCCACATTTCTGTTTTTCTACTTTGTAGCTCGTCGTTCTCTGAAACGTATTGAATATTCAATTTGCTAAATGGAAGATGTGAGTGGATCAATGAAGCAACAGTGAATAGGTGATGTACAATGGGCCCATATGGCCACGTGTGGTCGATGAGGTCCTCTAGAATCTTACGTGAATGCTTGGTAATGTGATTTATTAGTGTGCTTCATTCTGCTCTTTATATCTACCCCCACTTTTCTCTCTCAGAGTGTCAAGAACAGACTGGTCATTTGCATAAAACAGCAATGTGGTGACTTTGTGGCGAATGGAACGACAGAAATCGTCCAAAATTGCCTGGAATAAAATTTCGCTACATAAATGTACGATACAGTTAAGATATTTTTCCCTTTTCCTTTAAAGTTAATGCTTTTTGAGATACAAGGTGACTAGCTAGTAGACCCACTGCAATATCTTGAGGGCGGGAGTGGGATTGAAAAAACAGTCCCGTACAGACCTCTACAAGCTAGCTTTCCATTCACAAATTTTCATGCAAGTGTAACAGGCTTTACTTATGTTTGTACGCCCGCTTAAGGTGGATAAACATTTTTGCTGAAACAAAGCCGTGATAAAATACAATTATGTAAAATAATGTAAATGCGAAGTACTCATTGCAAATCTTAAAGGTCAGGAAAAGGTAGAATATACTTAAAAAAAAAACTTTATCACTAAATTTAAGCGCTATTTTTGGAAGAGTTGTACTTTATTCTATTTATAATTGAATTCTTGCAAAATTACATTTTCAAAAGTAAAGCATATTTTTTACTAAATCTCAAAGGCCAGGCAAGGGTGGAACATACTTGCGAAATCATACTTTATTACTATGTTTAAGTGCTATTTTGGAAGATTTGTACTTTATTCAAGTGCTATATAAAATTGAATACTTGCAAATTTACATTTCCGTAAGTTAAGAGTACATTTTACCTTTTCAATTAGTCCTTTAAAATTCTTGTTTTAAATCTCAGACCAGGCATGGGTGGAAAATATTTGAGTAATATTAAACAGCAGCACAATGCATGATCGCTCCCAAGGTACCTTCTCCTGATTATTGGAAATTTTCTCAGCGATTTGAATTCATTTTCCATGTCTTTAAAGTTGCAAAGAGTTTTGTTCTCTCATATAGAGCAGATGGAAACACTATTATTTACATACGGTACTATGCAAAAGCCTTCATTTGTTTAATCCCCAGTTAAAACATCCATTAAGTGTAAGTTATTCATTTTTCAGGAGATATTTCTGAGGAGGATTAGATGTAAGATAATCCACTTGCATAAGGAAGCAAAAAAGTTAAAGAGAAGTAACAGAGCTTCCAAAACAGGGGCCGTATAACCGAAACATTAACTCTGAAATCTTACCTGTTTAGTCACCATGACAGCTTCAGTTAGGACTGAATTTAGGACAGTAGCTATTACAAAACAACTGTTCTGAAGTTCATAATCTTATCATTAACTCCAAATAAGAAAACAGTATTAAACAAACATCCTAACTAGACTGAATTTCCTACTGTCCTAACTTCAGGATAAACCCCAACAGTGTCCTAACTTCTGTTTTAACCACTGTGTCTATCATTTTTAGGCAACTCTTACAGACATAATTCACTATTAGGATAATGTTATTACATTTATTCATATTGCAAAATGGTGGTTTCACTTGTGAGATGTTTTTCTTTTCTATCTCCACCATCCCCTCTTATTACATTTGAGTCTTAATGTTGATAAAAACTTGTCAGATAAAATATTACAGTGAGTACGTGTACATGCACTTAATAATCAAATAACTGCCAAAAATCAGATTTTGTCAGTAATTCAATCAACACTTTACATACACTTGTAAACAGATAATGTGTAAACTCCAGGTCTACATGAGTCGGGCAGTAATCAGATTTCTGCTTTGCAACCGGCCAATAAACTCACTGAAGAAACATAATGTAAAACTCAAACTTCATGCTGCAGCTTTTTTTTAAACATCGAGAAAATATGAACATACATCATCGAGAAGATGAAGAAAATTTAAATCCTTCAGTTTGTCAAGCATGTGATCGGTTTCAGCATCGCTCCAAAAGTGTTTTGCTGCGTCTCACAGTGACGCTGCTCGCTTATTTTCTGCTACTGTGGTCTGTTTTCACACATGTGCAGACTGAGAAATCTGAAAGAAATCAGAGTAAGAGTTCACATGCACTGAAAAATCTGATTACTGAGCTAAAACCCAGCTCTCTTTATTGGGTTTCTTAATTAGATTTCTAGACCTTACTCCGATCTAAGACATCGGAGTGTGCTTTTAAATGACCATTTGAATAAACATAACTCTGATTATGATCAGATTATTGAGAGCATGTAAACGCACTCAGTGATGGTGAGAATAATTAGGAGAGCAGAACGTGTGGCTGTTTATTATGAGGAATAATGTAGAGCTGCTGAAGCATTTGGGAAATGGAAACTGAAACCGGAGAGCAGCGACAATATTGTCACAATGTTCTTAACTTTCACATCGATAACAGAAGCTGTTTAGCTAACTTACATTTTTAACATCGTTTTGATGATGTGTTTACAAATTTTCGCTGTGCTCGAATTGTCAGTTGCTTGTAACAGACATAACAGCCAATTTTTCACCTCAGTCGAGTAGGTTAAGATTTTCTAACTTGAGATAACATGCTGTAGGTTAAGATCTAATTCCTTAATTAAAATAAGATTTGCTTCTCTAATATGAATTTGTAAAAAATGTAATCTTGACCTGTCAGATCTTAACTTAGGACTAAAGATAGGAACTTTCTGTAATACGGTCCCTGAATGTAAGATACAGTGGGATTCCTAAAAACCACCCGCAACTGCAGTAGGCTACCAAATTGTCCCCATCAGATCAACAGTACTTTCATCTTTGAGAGATATTCCTTTAGTAATAAACAGACTAGAGTAAAGTTAATATCTTGTATCTAAAGTCCATGTAAAGGAAATTCGGAGATTTGTTGCTAAGGACTTTACACATGACTATGAACCATGTAGTACTGAAATGTACCGTTACGCCTGCAAGCAAGGGTCGGTGATGCACTGGACTTGGCAGTGTGACCCCTCCCCTAACACTATAATGTTATAAAAGCTACTGCACTAGCCTTGCTAACTTCGGCTAAGGTAAAGGCACTATCAGCCAGCCAGCCTACTCTAGCCCCTTCGGGCTGTTTGAGCTAGGTCAGTGCCAAGCAGCTCACTGCCCAGCCTGCTTTTCTAATTCCGCTAGGCTAACGGCGCTATCAGCTATCCAGTACTTTGTGTAGCTAAGCCTACCTGGCCACATCTCGTCATTGGGCGATACATTAGCAGAGCGGCAGCTTATGGAACAGGGCTAACAGACTATAGGCTACTACTTAGCTTATGCTAGCTACACTTTGCATAAACGGGTGGAAAAATGACCATTATGTCGCAGACTAAGAGGAACGAGGTCGATTCTCGGGGAGGTCAGTGTCTTTTGGCTCCGAATAGGATTTGGCTCTGGTAGCTCAAACATGTATGGCTGTGTAAGTCCAGTAAAGCTGCTGGGCATCCATTTTTCGGGCCGAAGTGGTGTGTGACAGTTGAAAGAGGCTGCACCATTTTTGCGATTGGGCGCACGTGGACACGCCCCCGTGTTTCAGAGCAGAGAATACTGCTTATTTTTTTCACGATTTTGAAACCTCTCGCCAATTTTTTTAATCATTCAAATTTGGCCTAATAACACATCACCTACTTCATTAAGGTGGTTAAGAGAGTGGTCAGTGATGGAGGGATAGATGGTGGAAGAAAGCATGCGGAGGACATGTGTGTGGACATCCCGTCGGGACCATGTCCACGGGACGTCCCACCCCAGGGGTTGGTGCACAATGGCTGCAGTTAATCCTGTCACAGCCAGCTTTCTGCATACACTCACACCAGATGTGCTGGATTAATATTAAAATAGATGAGAGCTAGGAGAGGTCAGATGGGTCAAGTTGACACGCGGCTGGTTCTGTCAGTCTTTGTACGTGTGTGTGTGCGCGTGTCTTTGACCGCAACAGCTGCGTTTCGGTGAGGCGTGCGCACGCCCCGTCCCGCTTGGTCATTTTTTTTTGTCGTCCGTCCTGTTTGGTCCACTCGTCCCCTCGGACCTTCTCCTCGCCTCTCCTCCATCACTCTCTTTTTGTCCTTTAACAGCGCTGAGTGTGTCCAAATGCAGAGCCGACGGTGCAACCATTCATCCGACATGCACCACCTGAGCGTCCAGGTATGTCATGCATACACGTCCAGACGTACACTCATTTATTTCTATACACACGTTCACTGGTGCGCCACTGCTGCTGTCCTTTGCGCCGCTTTCTCCTCTCTACGCTTTGTAACGTTGCTTTTGTCCTGGTCATAAATGCCGTCCGACACGTCTTCCGTCCATTTATCAGTGTGTGTTTTACGCCAGTTGCTGTGGAAACCGTGTAACGACTGTCGTCCAGTGTAAGGGACTAATACAGTCGTACGCAAAAGTTTGAGTCAAATTATTTTGTTGATATTCAGGATGAAAATAAGTTACATATTTTATACAGGGAACAAATTAAAATGTGATTTTTTCTGTGAAATTTTTGTGCACAATTTCTATTTAATTGCTGAGTTTAACAAATTCCAAAAAAATAAACATAAAATAGACATTGTGCCATAACTTTTGCACAACCCACTTTTTATGCTTTGTTTGTTGTCCAGAATTTTCAATTCAGTAAATAAACAGTAATTGTGCTTTAAAAT
>JAILXH010039459.1:2362-13888 GCA_023558415.1 Piaractus mesopotamicus
CTAGCAGGGACCAGTTAGCACTGGCTCATTTTCTGTACACCAACTGATCCGCATAAGCCTTTATTTAGGTGTTTAAGTTTGTTATTAATTAAATATTACATAAATATTAATGGGCAGTCAGTGGGCTGGAGGTTAGGGAACCAGGCTTGTGACCGGAAGGTTGCTGGTTTGATCCCCTGAGCTGACAGTACGTGACTGACGTGCCCCATTCATTACTAACAGTATTAGCTCTTTTAGACAAAGTATTCCTGTAAATGATTATTCTCCGTGTTGTTGGCTATTTGTGATTTTAGCCTTTGCTTTAGCAAACACTTTAACTTCTAACTTCATTGACTTTTCTGTGGAGTTAATTTTGTGCCAAAAGTTGCAAATATAATAATAAAATCAACAAGCAAAATATTAAGTATCAAAATGTCCAAAATATGTTGCTGTCAGAAGAAAACCTTGTATCTCCATTTTTGACTTTTTTCAGTTTTTGACATAACCTGAAAATGCCTGTTACTCTTTACATTCTGTGTAAATTTCAATATGAATGGGCCAAAAGAAATGACCTAAAATGACTGGGAAAAATTCTGGTTCCATTGACTTACATTAGAAGTAAAGTATGTTTTTTCCTTCTCCTGTATAGTTACCATTTTGGAGATATGAGGTTTTGTTCCGACAACAGCAAAATACAAATAATGACAGTTAAATCAAAATTAGAAAGATTATTACTCATTTTCATTCATTCTGGCATAAATGTACTACTCAATTTTCCAGTTTTTGCTTTCATTTTTTTCTCCGTTTGCTGATTTAGCTCATATTTTTCGCTTCTGAAATCTTTTTGCTTCTGACTTTTGGCACTTAACAAAGGGCAGGTCTTAAAAGAAGGCATTCACCTGCACACTCTATTGGTTAACTGATTTGGAGTAACTGCACCATTGAAGGTGGAACAGGAAAATTTTGAATAGGAAGCAAACTTCAGCGTTGTTTTCTGCAGGGAGGGGGAAAAGTGCCAAAAGAAAGAATTCGCAATCAAAAGAGCGATTCCCGAAGCAAAAAATCAGCAAACAGAAAAATAAATAAAGCAAAAGCTGGCAAAATGAGTAATAAATTTGTCAGAACGAGTGAAAATGAGTAGTAATCTTTTTGAAAAGTTTGATTTGATTTAACTCTCATTATTTGTATTGTTTTGCCTATTTTGTACATTTTGATACTTAATATTTTGCTTGGGGATTTTATTATTTTATTTGAATCTTTTGGCACAAAACTAACTCCATACTTTTTCTCTTGTAGTTTCAGGTCATGACATGAACCCTTCAGACGTTAGCCAGACTTCTGCTGCTGAGGACGTGACTCAGTCCAGCTTTTCCCAGGGCAGGAGGAAAGCGGCCACTCAGATACAGAAGAAACAAACAGGTACATGAGCGTGACGGAGGCTTTGATGACTGCACTGTAACTGAGTTTGACTCTTTTGATAATGGACAAAATACTAAAGCTGTTGGTAAAAAGACAGAATTATACCTTATATACACATAAAGCATGGTCAAATGATATACTGTTTTGCAAAGATGTTTGAAGCATTATAGAAGGCAGGACAGTTGTATGCAAAAGTTTGGGCCCCCGTGATCTACATAGAGGTATTATATTTTTTTCAGACATCTGCTCAGTTGGAATACAGAGAAATGAGCCAGTAGTGCTATCTTTGAAAAAATATAACTAAAAGTGTGTGACCACTATGAATTTTATACAATACTTGGCACTACAAATCCAGTTAAATGGGACTAATTTGGTCTGTTTATATTGAATTATGCAGTTGGTCAGTGTCCAGAAGTACTGATGATACACAGTATGCTCATAAAAACATATTGTACTGTATCTTTACATAATTTATCACATTAACAATATACATTGTCATTTTGTGCAGCCCTGCCTTTACAAAGAACATAGTAAATTGTGCACTTTGCAGAAAATTGCCATGTTTAAGTTCCCAGTAGAGTATGTGTCTTATTTTCACTTAGAAAATCAACAAAACATGTAATGTGACCAGGGATGTTCAAACTACTGAATGTGACTATTATAGGAAATGGTTGAAATGGTAAAAATGCATTTACATAAAGAGCTAAAATTGGTACGTTATAGTTTTTACTGAAGTAATAATTTGGTGAAAAATCATATTTAATAAATTTTACCTGCATCAAATGGAGTCAATCGGCTAAGATATTTGGTCTGTTTAGCTTTGCACTGTAGCTTATAGCACCCCACCACTTAGCATCCGGCCACTTGCCTCAAATCCAGTTGTTAGATAATGTCAAATAGGCTTGCTTATGTGTTTTTGATAGTGTGGCATACAGTTGTCAATGAAAGTGGACAAAATTAAGTTGCAAAACTAAAAAACAGACACCACCTTAAAACCTGAATTTTGCGGAAAATCTATAAATTACATTTTTGCAAGATTATTGCTTTGAGCAAGTCATTTTTCAATGTATAATCTTCAAGCGTCAAAGAGTTGACCGCATTTTTAATGTAATGCAAAAGTGGCTGTGTGGACCTCTATTGCAGCTTCAGTGGCGAAGTTTCTTTTCTAAACTTTCTCAGGGACCAGAGGTCGAGGTAGAGGTGGACCAACGAGGGGCAGAGGTCCTTGGAGAGGAGTTTCAGCTGCAACACAGGGGAGGAGATCCGGGAGGAGAGCAGCAGAAAAGCACAACGAAGAGCCTGTCTCAAGCAGCAACTCGCTAGATGACAGTTATGCAGAGAAAAAGGAGGCCTTGCTCAGCCGGCGATTTAGCGCCCACGACGTTGACCCATCCATGAATCCCGTGGTCGTGCTGAGGCGACTGACTGTCACTGTGGGGGGCTACAAAATCGAGTTGCTACCCGGACCATCTCACACTTCCGGATCATTTAACACAGGCGCTCTCGAGGCTTTGAGCTTCCAGGATGATTCCATGACAGCTGACAGCATTGGGTTTGACTTGGGACAGAACCAGGCTTTTGACGTGCATTCTGCACCAGAGGTTGTGGAGGAGCTTAATGTTGGTGAGCACATCGCTAATGAAATGCCTGTGGACTTTGGGCCATACGTGAATCCGAATGATGTTCAAGAAACCAACGGTGCCCTACCTGTCAAACCCAGCTCAACGGAGGCGACTGCGGACACCAAAGTCAGTGAGGAAAGTGAGGCTGAGAAGCCAAGTGTCTGCAAATCGCAGAACAAAAACGGCACGACGGAAAAACCTGCTGCCAAAAAGCAGCTAAAACCCAAGCAACCGCTGTCTGTAACCAAAGACAAGCATGCCCAACTTACCAAACCTGGTGTCCTGCAAAAGGGGTCCAAACATCTCAAACAAGATAAAAAGGTACAGAAGGATACAGAGGAAAGTCTGCAACATGCCAAAGGTAAGCCAGACAGCACAAGCCTAAAACGGCCGGCCGTATCCGTCACACCGAAACCAGCCTCCAAACTGCAAAAGGTGCAAGCAAATCATCCAGTGAAGCAAAATGCCAACCCTGCCGTTCCAGCCTCTCCTACGATAAACAGAAAGCCGTCCTCCGATTCTAGTCCCGGCACCAAGGTCGTTGCGAATAAATCTCCTCACTCTGTGAAGAAACCGCAAAATCCACCCCCGGCAGCAACAAAACCAAGCCAGCCTGTGAAGGACAGCCCAGCAGAGGAGGAGCAAGAGAAGACAAAGGTCAAGAAGCCGGACAAGATCTTGCAGAGACAGAGGAGCAGAAACAGTAGGAGCATTTCTGTTGATGAACCTGAGCTGTTCATCCCTGATAATGCTCCTGTGGTGAAGAAGGGGCCTGCAGAGGGCGATCCTTCACCTGCTTTTGAAAACGAGACCACGTGGGATTCCAGCAAGCAGTGTGGATTATGCAAGAAACCTCACAATAATAGGTATGTTCGCTGTTGTCCATGCACTGTAAGACTGGCCTGTTTTTTAGACTAACTAGTTGCACATCAGCATATTGCCTAAACCAGGTTTTTGATCCATTTCCAATCTTGACTTTTATAAGAATTCTACACAAATAGCAAAACCTCACAGATAAAGGCCCTGTCCCATTTCACCTCTCGCCCCTACCACTTAGCCTTACCCCTCTGTTTTGTGCGTTCACATCTAGGTGTAGGGTGTCCTCATTCTTAAGATAGAGGGGTAAGGCAAAGTGTTTGGGCTGCATGGCCCTCCAAACAGAGTGATATGAGAAAAAATGGCTGCACAAGAGACCAAAGAAACCCACAAATGTGAGAATTTTCTCTGTTAAAAATTACAATAATCATTGTATTATCTTAGTTTAATGTAGTTTCAGTGCATTATGGTCCTTTTCTTCATTAGAAGCATTAAAGAAGCTAGTAGTAGTGGATGTCTTGGTAGCTAGCTGAATGTCCCGTTCCACCTTAAATGGTAGGCAGGGTCGCCTAGTAGCTGTTAATGAAGTAATGCTCTTTTTATTTGAGGGTTGTTCCATTTTGTAGTGAAGATTTCAACCACTACACCTTGTAATACAGTTCCTAGGGGCAAGGTGACCCTCAAAAACAAGGGGTAGGAGTAAAAATAAGAAATGGGATTGAGACAGTGTCTTTGGGTCATATAGAGAACTTTCCTACATTTAATTTTACAACCATATAGTTATAGCTATTATAAGAACTTGCCACAGTAAAGCCATGAATTAAACTAGTAACAATGGGTGACTTCTCAGGTTCATGGTAGGCTGTGGGCGCTGCGATGACTGGTTCCACGGTGACTGTGTGGGACTGGACCTGGCTAAAGTACAGCAGATGGAGAAGGACGACCAAGAGTACGTGTGTCTAAAGTGCTGTGCTGAGGAGGATGGCAAAGGCGAGACCCAGGCAGCAGACCACTCGGACAACACGTCTGCCCAAAGACAGAAACAGGGCACTGAGCCATCAGTCACGACAGGAGGAATCCGCCCCTTTCGGAAAGTAAGCAAGTTGTCTTGTTTGCAAGTTTTCAGACTCAAAATATTGCCTTTTTTATTTTCCATTGTCCAGCTATTAAGAATGAGTATCTGACTCAGTAGTCAATGTTTGTACATTTGTAACAGGGGCAGTTTAATACAGCTAGAGTTGATGATAATACGTTTTGTGTATCAAGCACAAGTGTTTTAGAGGTAAAATATAATACTGAGCAACAAAGACTGATAAAAAGACAGTAAACCTTAGTAAAATACACCGTACAATTGATCTAGATTATGTACAACAGTACAAGGTTGTCCAACAATGGGAGAACACCAGGGTGAGTTTCTTCTTTATTCTTATAACATAGCCTGGGGCCTCTTGCACTGCATGGTTTCTTCTTTGCCTTCAGTAGCCCCATTATAACTAATAAAGGGATTAATAGGGTTTACTGTTCTTGTGTGGGACTAGGGAACACGCAAAAACTGCAGCTAATAGGACTCTCTGAATTCAAGTTCAAAGTTCAGTTATTGATTGTTCCTTGCAGTTTTACAAAGCTTTTACAGTTTGACTCAGCTGATGTGTCATAGCCACCTGCTTTCTTTTAAAGGCTTGGTTCATATTTTTTTTATTCCCAGTAATATTATATGTTATATATGTTATATATTTATATTTCCAAGCACAAACCCACATGGGTGTTCAGGGATTCCTTGGCTCCCACTTACAGCAGGTGACATTCATCACGGTTTTGTGTTGACCACACTTGTACGCACTTCACAGGTCAAGAACCACCTCTTGCACAAGAGCTTGATTTGATTTAGCTTCAGTTGTTCACTCCTTGGCGTACGTGTGCTTCTGTGTGAGAGACAGTGGTCAGAAGTGTAACTGTTCTCTGAATTTGATCCAGGATTCGGGAGACAGAAGACCATCAGATTCGGCGCCCAAAAGTGGTACGAGACCCTATTTAACTTGCATGATATGAAAGCCTTGCGTGACTTTGTCTGAAGTTCATTGAACACAGGGTAACTCTGTTTTTATCAGGGTCGAATGTGAAGCACGAGGTCAAGAAAGGTAAAGTCTCTCCTGCAAGCTTAAAGAAACCATCCACTGGACAGATCAGGAGAAGCGTCCGAGACTCGCTAGAGGAGATTCTGCTGAAAAGGTATGAAAGGCATGGAGAATTAGTGGCCGTTTAGTGTTTTTGCGACAGATCTTTTTGTCCACACTGATTTCTGAACGTAAGCGCAAATGGCAGCGTTGTTGTCAAGACCACTCAGAGATTTGCTCAAGGTCAGTCAGTCATTAACACCGAATATGCCTGTAAGCTGTGGTCCGGTAGTCATGTTGGATATTTATGAACCTGAGGCAGTTTTGTAGTGTTTTTTTTGTAGCAAATTTATGATTACTGCTATATTCATTTTTCTTTCCCTGAAGACTAATTTGGTAAAAATTGGTCAAGTATTACAGCACTATTTGGCATAACAGTTTATGGCTAGATGTTGTGGTAATGTATTTTTGGCTCCCAAATTATTTCTTTTTGTACTTGAAGAGTATTTAATAATCAGTGCGTTGCCATTTTATTAACTACTTGCTTAAAGGCTAAAGGACTCGGACTTGAAGATTTCAACAGAGAAGCCAGCTGAACTGGCTAGAAGGACGGAAAAAGAGCTATTTGCCCTCTTCCAGGGTGTTGACAGCAAGTACAAGAACAAATACCGAAGCTTGACGTTCAACCTCAAAGATACAAAGAATAACGTAAGTGCTGTTTTCTGCCTCGCATTGTGCATCAATACCAGCGATTTAGACTGCAGCCAAACTAATGTACACAGTCAGCATGGATTTTTAAATATATTATTTGGGAAGTCATTTATACTTAGAAAATTATCTTGTGACAAAAAAACCAACATGAGCGCACCAACTCTTCCAGGTGTTATTCAAGCGTGTTCTCAAGGGGGAGATTTCTCCTAGAGATTTGGTTCGTATGAGTGCAGAAGAACTAGCCTCCAAGGAACTGGCTGCTTGGAGAAAAAGGGAGAATCGACATGTAAGTAACTTGCAGAAGAACTCATCTTAAAGCAGCCATACAGTCAAATATTTGAAGATAAATTCGGAACGGAGCTCACAGTCAGTTCTGTTTGCAGACAATTGAAATGATAGAGAAAGAACAGCGAGAAGCAGAGAGACGACCGGTAACCAAAATCACTCACAAAGGAGAGATCGAAATTGAGAACCAGGAACCTGCAAAAGCCCCTGAGCCCATAGAGCCCTTGGTAAGATGGAAGGCATTCACTTCTTTAACTTATATAAGGCAGTTTCACTATGGCACAGTTACAGACTTTTCTGATTTCCCCACAGTCGGATCCTGCCCCTAAAGCAGTTGAGGTGTCTGAAGAAAAAGCTCCAGACTCAAAGCCAGAGAGCCCCAAGAAAATTAAAGATACAACAAGCTTGCACAAGTCTCATCTCTTTGACCTTCACTGCAAGATCTGCACCGGTAACTTGTGCACATTGCAGTTTACTACACTTTGCAGGCTTATTCTAAACCTTAAAGTACGCTAAGTTTGACTTTTAATGTTCCTTTAAGGCCGAATGGCTCCACCTGCGGAGGAGGCCACCACCAAGGTTGTGAAAGTTGCCACAACTGTCATTAGAAGGCAGTCCACAGCCACAGAAGGAGACAACCAGCAGACTACACCAATATCGCCACCTGTAGCTCCATCAGCACTGGTGGATGACTTGTCCCTGAGAGCCATGGAAGAAGGTCTTCTAAACTCCAGTATCTTCCCAGCATATGAGTCAAGGTAAGGGCGAAAAGCGATCTGTTAAAACAAGTGCATGACTTAATATCTATGGCAGAGATCCCCACCGAGGCCCTTTGCCGGTCCAGGCTTTTGTTTGTGCTACACATAAGGAACCTCATATTAGGCTCAACTGATCATGCACCACCTTCTAAGAGTTGTTCAATCAGGTACTGAACAAAAGGTTGAATAACCTTGCTCTAACAAATCAACTTAAGCTCTAGTAGGACTTGTTAAATACCCCATATTTTAGAAGAGGTGAGTAAGGAGGAGAGGAAATGCTGAAAAATGCAGGCCAGGGAGACTCCACCACCAGATTAAGGGTACCAAAGATTAAGGGACTGAAGAAGATTGTGGCTAGTGCTATCTTCTTAAAGCAAGCATTGGTTTGGTAGCAATGTATATCTAATGAGACACAACAAAATATTATCATTGGCACAGAACACAGGGCCAGTTTCCCAGACAGGGATTAAGCCTAGTCCTGGACTGAACAGGCTTTGGTTTGGAGATTTTTCACTGATAGCAAAAAATGGTCCATGACTGGGTTTAATCCTGTCTGGTAAACCTTAATGTTGTATGTTAACAGCTTTTTCTTCAGGAATATTGCTGATGTAATTAAAACACTGTTTTCTTACAGGTCGGAAAGTGTGAGCAGTAAAGAAGATACAGTTGCATTTCTTGCCAATTTAGAGAGCCTATGGAATGGGTATGTAGACATGCCAGCTGTTGCCAGGTTCCTTACGAAAGCTTACCCAGTTTCTGGAATATTGGACCACCTAAATGAGGTAAGTTTTACTGAACTCTAGACATCTCACTTTGAGGTCTGAATTTCAACAAATACACTAATTTCATCCACGGTTATGTTACAGGATCTGCCGGACAGCATCCAGGTTGGTGGAAGGATCTCTCCCCAGACAGTCTGGGACTATGTTGAGAAAATTCGTGCCTCTGGAACAAAGGTGAGAAATGACCAGATTGTTGATCTTTAGCAAATGTCAGTATGAATGATGAGTATTGACACAATATTGTCTGCTTTTTTGGCAATTGTTTCTCTCATTACTTAGGAAATATGTGTCATTCGCTTCACCCCTGACACAGAAGAAGATGAAATATCATACACCTTGCTGTATGCCTATTTCAGTAGTCGCAGGCGATACGGTGTTGTCGCCAACAACCGCAAACAAGTTAAAGACATGTATCTCATCCCTCTCGGCTCCAGTGAAAAAATCCCTCACCAGATTGTCCCATTTGATGGCCCTGGTAAGTTGTCATCTCTGTACTGTTGTATCAAAAACGTACGTGACTACTAATGTGTTTTTAACCTTTTGTAGCCAATTTTAAAATGGTATGGTCACAGATGACCCTCTGTCTTACTTACAGAAGCCTCATAGGGTCCTGATTGGTACTTAATGAGCAGTTAATCATGTATATCATTCATCAATACGAATTATTGTAGAACTTAAAAAAAGGCACAGTTGTTTATTTAGGGGAGTATCTAGCCCATGTTTCGCCAAAATATAGGCTACAGGCTTATATATTGGCCTATATACACTCATGCTAGCTATCAGTCAAAAGCAGTCATTAAAAATGTTCTCTGATGTAATAGGGTTGGAGACCCACCGTCCAAACCTTCTCCTTGGATTAATCATTCGCCAGAGACCTAAAAGGGACTTTGGGGTTATCCTACCAAGTGATGTTAGTGAAGCTCCAAGTTTCCTAAAGGAGAACAAACCTCAAGTAGATCCCATCCAGAAAACTGGCACAGCCCGAGATGAAGAAAGAAATTTCGTTGGCAATCTTGGTCGTATACACAAAAAGGACACCCCAAGCCTTATCAAATCCACTGCTGAGGAACCGTTGGAGTTGGAGGATGATGAAAATGTCTCCTTGCGTTTTCTCCCTGGCGTACTGACACAGCCCAAATCTGGGAAGACGGTGCCTGCAGGTGATGATGTAAAGAACACAACTAGCAGCACCATCAATCAGACCTCTGCCACTGAGAGCGCTACCTCAGGAAGTGTCACTCCCAAAACGCCCACCACCCCCCGCCTGGATCGTTTCATCATCAAGAAGAAAGAGCCCAAACCTGTCAAAACGGAGGAAGAGCCATCCAGCTCAAATGCAGAGATGAGCTTGCAGGGGAAAGAGAAAGAAAGTGGGGGTGCAAGTGGAGGTACAAGTGCAGTTATATTATCTCTGAAGGATAAGCCAGGAGATGTTTCAACAGAGTCTTTCCTCTCCAGCCTTGCTGCAGCTCAGCCTAAGGTCGAATCTAGCAGCACTGAAACAAAAAGCGATAGTTCTGAAAGACCCAGTCAAGAAACCAATCTGCTTCCTGCATCTTCATCACCTACATCAAAACATTCTGCCAGTGACAACCCTGAAGTTGTTTCCAACAACGAAAATATCTTAAGCCCAGCTAAGACTACGAAGCCACCAACTTCTGGCATTTTGAAAAAGAGCAGCATATCGGAACCTATTGATGCAAAGCAGCCAGCGTTGAACACAGATGTGGCGCAACCAAACGCCAGCCAGTCTGCTCCCACAGAACCTTCACCAGTGACCAAATCGGCACCTTCTCAGCAAGAGTTCAAAGCTGTGGAAGATATCCAGACCATCACCACTATCTCCTCTTCAGGCAAAAATGAAGGACTCAAGCAGTCGAGGACACGTCTTCTAAGTCCCACTCCCTTCAACTCTGCAAGCCACGTGCCTCCCCCAGCTACATTTCCTCCTTATCGTCATGGAGCACCTGACCATGCATACCATCCCACACCAGTAACCAACTACCCTCCCCAGTCCAGTCCGGCACCATTCATACCTTTACATCAGCAGGCTCCTGTACCATTCAGCTTCCCTCCTGGTCCTCCTCTTCCAATGATGTTCCCCCAGACGGACCCTCCAAATCAAATGCACCCTGTTCCACCTTGGTCTCCGCCGGTCCCTCCCCAGGCTTGCTTTCCACACCCCATACCAGAGACAGTTGCCAGACCGCCGCTGTCCTACGCAACCTCAAGGTTCCCCGATACCTCATTGCTCTCAAAGAAGGACGAGAAGGGTGCTGAGGCAAACTACGATGACCCGTGGGACAGGCAGTCCAGACGTTCGGAGAAGGACGAAAGAGATCACTACGGAAAGCACCGGCACAAGGGTCGGCACCACGAGCGGGACAAGCACAGGGCAAGGAGCCGGAGCAGAAGCCGGAGCCGGAGCCGAAGCAGAAGCCGGAGCCGGAGCCAGTCCAGAAGCAGCAGGAGTCGGAGTCGGAGTAGAAGTAGGAGCCGTAGCAGAAGCAGGCACAGACACAAGAGCAGGCACTCTCGTGATGACCGGCATGGGGAGAGGAGGAAAGAGAAACACCATAGCAGCCATCATCACAGGGACAGGGACAGAGACAGAGACAGAGAGAGGGACAAGCGCCGACGAGACTCTGACCATGAAAAACACCGAAGAGACTCGAAAGAGGGGCACTCGTGATCTCCATACTCAACCCCTGTCCATCTGTTCAACACCACTGACCCGAGACATGTTCCTTTTGTATTTTACTACAGTTATTTATAACATTCAGAAGCAGCTTTTTATAAGAGTGAATGATTTTAGGTTTTAGTTGGTTCATGTTTTGAATTCAGAAGTGAAGCTTTTTTTTCCGTAAAGACTAATGTACAAGACGGCAAGGTCATAGAAGCAGGCTGTCATGTACTGATTACAAGAAATTGGAATTGATAACTACTGTTTAGACAAAAAAATAATCTCAAGAGCAAAACATGTCCTGATTTTTTTTTTTTTTTTTTGGTCTGCCTTTTTATGAGGGTTCTTTTTTTTTTT
>JAILXH010039507.1:4054-15989 GCA_023558415.1 Piaractus mesopotamicus
GTTGCATAATCACTTAATATTTGGTCATATTTAGAACCAAGTGAAATTTGAAGGCAGGACACATACACAGTGAGATATTTATGTGAGGTCTCTTCAACAGACCCTGCCCTCAAGAGGACTTTAAAGGAGAACTACTGTTCAGAAGAAACACTGGCACACGTGCTCCTGTAGAAAAGAATGATGTTTTCTTTTCTAAGGATGAGAGGACTGGTCTACTGAATACTGAAGTATTTTAGCAGCTGTCCCATTTGTAGGCTCATGTGCAGATTGGATCACACTGCCAAATATGAAGATGTGCATTAGCCTTTTAAGGCTTCTGATCAAAACAAACACATGAGGGACATCAGTCAGTACAGTGTGGTGTGATGCCCCCAGCCTTCTCTGAGGATACCTGTTTCTGTGAATAGAAATGGAGGATATAATCTATTATATTGTGGAGACTGCACACTGTGTAATGTATTTCACTACTGTTAGAAGTGTTGGAATACGCTTCATCAGTTAGCAGTTTACCAGGAACCTATTGAGCCTATTGAGGTTCAGCTATTGAGCAATTAATGTTGAATTGATCGGTAATTTATGAGTAGTTGTTCTAAGAAACCATAGTTACTAAGTAATTCTCTGTGAGACTCAGTAGTTATTGTTTAGTTAATACTGAATTGAGTAGTTAACTAGTAGTCCTTGGTAGTTAAGAGTAGTTACTTAAGTGTTAATGCAGCACTACTCATTTGTTCCCGCTTAGTTCCTGATTAGTTACTTATTAACTACGGAACAGTATTGTAAAGTGTTACCACAAATTCAGTGTAAAATTACAGTAATTTACTGGCAGCAATTTCTCCAGCAATTTAGTGTTTGTTTACAGTACTCATACTGTATAATACCATTAAAATACTTTAATGTACTTCTGAATACAGCCGATTACTGCTGTATTCAGCTTGTATGCACTCTAATGTGGACCCACAACTATCTGAGTCTCGGTTTTACCACATAATGTAGTATAACAAGAACAATAACAACAACCAGCACAAATTTTTTCTAGTTTTGATAGCAAATACATCAGTGTTCATGTATGGTTAAGGGAACAATCATGATACACACATGAACTGAATATCACATTACTGCAGTTACTGCACTTAAAGCAGTCATCAAGATTACAAAGATGGCAGTAACCAAGCATTTATTAATCATAACATTACAGGATGAACTAGTTAGCCGAAAAAGAAAACCATCATGTTTGGTGTAACAACGTACATAAAATGCATTCAAACATATATTGGAGGTAGGAATAACGTGTTAAAAAACTTAACTGTAGAAGAAAAGATAAAAGGAAATTACCAAAAAGCTGGGAAGCCCCACCATCACTACAATATTCAGAGACAAGCTGCTCAAGACTGTACAAAGTACCGGCTATTTTCCCAACACGCTCTGCAAATAATAGCTAATTACTGTAAAATCCAGTATTTTAATTTCTCTGACTACTGAAATATTGTTGATGTTACTGATAGTCTGTTGAGAGTTTATTGATCAGATACAAAGGAATTCAAAATTAAGTGTTTTCCATTATTCATATATGGATGACATATATGACATATATGCTGCTTCATGTTTCTATATATCTACATCTTTTCCAGGTTGATATGATATGTGTGCATATGGCCATATTTCAGATTTCTATATGGGAAGGTCTACAAAAAATTATATGGTGAGGCAACTGTTTGTTTTTACGCACTCAAAAAATGAAATGATCTATTAGTCAAGTTGAAATTAGACAAGCAACATCAGTTCAAAATGTTTAGCAGCTAAAGTCATTTTTTTCTGCAGTTTTTCATAATTTCCCTGTTTTTACTTACTTTTCATTCTTATTATTATTGTTATGTTTTTGTTCTCTTTTATTATATCTATTATTGTTGCTTTTTTCCTTTACTTACTGTTGATTTTGAAAATGGTTGGAATTCCCCTTTAAAGGTACATTATAATGGAAACCATTCTGTTTCACAGCTTCACGTGTAAAATATTATGATACATGTGTGTAACTCTCAAAATGGTTGCGACTGAAAGTAAAGTGCAGCAAGTACAGGAAGCATAAATCTACTGAACTGAAGAAAATGGGAAGAAAAGATTGTATGTTTTCACGTGAGGCTATGTTCAGCCGTCTGTTATTCGAATTCTATTATAATGCATATTATTTTTATAATGCACTTTTTGGTAGTCTCTACTTTAGAAAAACGGTGAACCCAGGCTAGATGAGTTGATTTTGCAAGCACAGATATATTGCATTATAACATTAACCTCCTCTTAGACTTTTCCTGCTGTAACCAAGCTGTAGGCCTACAAAAATGTTTTCTCTTTTTCATTTAATAAAGGACAAACTGTTATAAGTGGGCTAGGGAATTGATAAAGGCTGGGAAATCGTTAATAAATTAACGATTTAAACCATTTAAACGATAATAATTTAAGACTAAGATTATTGTGCCATCTAGTGGGCAACTGTGGTTAAGAACAAAAACTGCAAAATCAACGACGACAGAAAACTAGCTGCCTGGAAGAAATACTCTAAGTATGAAGGTAACTGTAGAATTTATTACTATATAGTTTGAGAGGAATTAATTACAGAAAAATAAATCACAAAAAATTCTTACATTTCTTAAATGACATGAATAATAATACAAACTTACTTGATAATCTACACTGTTACACATTAAAACACGTGTTACACACATAATAGAGAATTATAATTAGGTTGCCAAAATAAAAATAGAAATATCTTGTCTGAGATTTAAATAGCAACTGTCTGCATGTAACTACATGGCTACATGACAATCAACAAACATAAGACCCTGTTTACCCTTCTTACCAAAGTAGACTAGCCTTTTATTAGTGAACAGTTTTATTTATCCGTGGATATAGGTGACACACACGTCAAATGTTATTTATATTTTTAGAAAGTAGATTTCTTATAAGTGTACCAACTTATCTCCGATTAAAAATAGAACCGTAAGGCTTTTTGTTGTTTTTTAATGACGTCTCTTGATTATGTAAAAATAAAAACTTCCCATCATACACTGCTGCATGATCCGCGTTGCAAAGATCTCTATTTTTACAATTATGAAATACTATTAACAAACATTTATGTTGTACATAGATTAATTTATTTCACTAAAGACATCAACAAATTATTGTATGAACTTACCATCATCTAATTACTATTCAATTTTTCCATATTTAAATATATTCCCGAGAGAACTTGTTACCGGCTGGTCCGAAGGCAGTGGGTATTTACAAGATTGCTACAGTCAGTTTCAGAATCCTTGTTTCTTCTCTCCCCTCTCCCATTGTCGAATTTGACCAGCTTTTTGTTAGGTAACGTTTTACCCCAGGGTGTTGCATAAACCCACCAAAGACGCACCATTCACATATTTATCCAATGTTATGTTGGTAGCAGGCTAGTTCAAAGACTGGTTAGCAGTGCAAGTGTGAACTCTTCTTTGTGATGTGCATTGCAGACTGAAAAAATGTTTACCGCCACCTACCGTTTTGGATTCAAAGAGCTTTATGAAACAGAAGGCTATCGTTGCATTGAAAGTGGTCTGTAATCTGTGGTATTGAAGCAGTATGTTATGCATTCAAGCTTGTAATGCAGTAACTTTATTGTTTTTGTTACGAATTGTTTTGCCCTTGATCTTGCAGTCATGTAATCAAAGGTGAATGCAGCACAGTATCACCCCACTATTTCAAAATAAATAAATAAATCACCCTCTTTTTCAGGTAAATAAAGTGAGCCTGGTAGGCCTGCTGGTGGGACCTATGGTGTATGAAGAAAAAAGATAATGTGATCTGACCAAAAATTTCACCCCGTATCTTGCTGAATCTGCTGGTCTGTCTTTGGAAAAAACAAATAAAGCCTTCCACCCAATGGATCAACAGGGGTGCAGACTTCTTGTGGGACTCATAAGTTCAGCATAGTTGATCTGCATAGGTGTTAAATGCGTCATACAGTTAAATGCCTTATAATATGACCACCTGAATCACCAGATCTAAATATTACTGAAAATTGATAGTAAGCTCTAGAAGCAGAGTACATTCTTCATCCTACAATAAGTTTAAGGATTTTCTTTTCAAATCACACTCTAATATCCCGCTTACTTCAGGACTTGTACAACATATTTCAATAATGACTGAAGCTGGTCTGATGGCTCTATTACTTATAAAGTATTAATCAATATTTTGTTGGCTTTTTTCGTTATTTTGTCCATATCTTTTATGATTAGACAATTACTGTTAAAATAAATTACTTCTTGATAGGTTAAATAGTTAAATAGTTAAATAGTTAATATAAATTCAGGCTCTTATTTTTACACAATGTAAAAAAAAAAAAAAAAAAAAATCATGACCAAACTGTTGAAGCTGTAATGTCTTCAACTCATGCAGGATTTTGTAATTAGCTGATGAATTAATTCAGCAGTGTATTCCAGAAATTTATTAACAACATTAAAATTAGTCTTTAGTCTTAGAGGTTAGTCTTAGACTGACCTCAATGCAGCATATCCAGAGTTAGCTGCAGAAAACTAGATTAGAATTCAGTGGTCAGTCAACTCTCAGTAGGGTCCTGTTCCAAATGCTGCCCAAGGCCTTGTGGTCTTCCTTCAAATGAGCACTTTGTTGACATGGGCAATGTTTGGATGTATAGGGCAGAGGTGTGCTAGTTTAAATCATCAATTAAGCACTGATTAAAGGATTCAACATAGATCCATGCAGCAAAGAGTGTGGAGCTTCCTATTTCTCTTATGAAAAATAAATGTCTATGTATGCAGACTGTATACAAAAACGCAGCACTATCAGCACAGGAACAAGGGATGGAGATAAACAGTTCAATGAGTCAGTGTAGACCTATGAGTAAAGTGTATGAAATTGTATAATGCCTAATTTACTTTCTCATGATTTACAAAACTTGAATTTCCTGAATTCTACACATGCAATACTTTTTCTTTTAATATAGCCTATGTAATTCAGATGTAATCCAAGTGTGACAGTTGTAAAAGCTTGAACTCTGAAAGAACAGTGGATTCCTGGAAGTAGGTCATTGAAGCCAACCAACTCCCAGGTCACAAGCATTCGCATAAAACATATGTTTATCACATTTGTAATTAATGTTTATCTTTTGCAAGTGTTAGAACAGTTGGAGGTAGAGTTTTGCGAAGGTGTAATTTCACTAGTAACGCTTTCTGCTGCTGTGATCTTATTTTCCTCTAATTTTGCCTGATGGTTTTGAGCATCAAAAGCTATTATTAGTTTCATTAGAGGATAATGAATGAACAGCAGGATCCATCAATATCTTTAGTCATGAATTTTAAGTCACAGTGTGTTTTACTCTGTTCTTAACCTGAAATGACTACCTGAAATTAGAAATAATCATTCAGTTATCTCTGTAGTCATTTGCACTTGACCTAGGATTAGACATTCAGACAAGGGAATAAAGTGGAAAGGCAACTACTTTATTAACCCAGCTAATCTTATCAGCATTAAGCCCTCCCTATCTAATAGTTCTAGGGATAGTTCTGTATCTAATTCAGAACTATCCCTATCTGGTTATAATCTACAAAAAGCTCACAGGAACGCAAGGGGTGGTGGAGTGGCTATTTACACCAAATCTGTTATTCAAGTAAAAACTCTTATCTCATTATCCAAAAATAAATGTTGTGAATTCTTAGCCCTAAAAATGTGCATAGGACGCAATAACAGTTTCGTGGTAGCTGGGATCTATAGACCTCCTTCCACACCCTCTCACACAGTTGATAACTAAGTCCATACTTCAACTCAGAAATGCTAATCCTAGGTGATTGTAACTTAAATTGGTTAACTAATGCATCCGAACACCTGAAAGAAGTGTGTGGATATCTATATCTAACGCAACTAATTACAGAACCAACACAACCTAACTTCCATGATCCCAGCAAGTCAACACTAATAGACTTAATTTTATCCTACAGACCTGGAAAAAATACTTTTATAGGTGTCTTTGACCCTACAAATTCCTCTACATTTTGGAAGACAATTAATTTGCTCAATAACAAATCAATCCCCATTCCAAATCATACTGTAATTAATGATCAACAGTTTACTGATCAGAGAGAGATTTGATAAGCATTTAATGCTCACTTTGCAGCCACTGGACATTTATTTGATAATATTAACACGGAAGCACCTCTCAATGAAATAGATGCACCCTCTGCTGTAAGACATGGTCTCTTTACAATTCACCCTTTTTCCCCTCACTTAGTGGCCAAAGCACTTAACACCATCAATACTAAAAAAAAGTACAGGAGAGGACAGTCTCGACCCCTTTTTTCTAAGGCTTGCGACCCCGATTATTTTAGAACATATCACATCTAATTTTAATCTATTTTATCAAGCAGAATTCCCAGTATCTGGAAAACAGCACATATAACTCCACTTCACAAAGGAGGTGATGCCGCTGATCTTAATAACTATAGACCCATCTCAAAATTGTCATGCTTAGCCAAGATCTTAGAAACCTTAGTAAATGATCAACTCAAGCCATTTCTGCATAGAAATTCAATCTTATCAGAGTACCACTCTGGTTTTAGAGAAAAGCACAGCACAATCTCTGCGGCTACTTTCATCTTAAACGATCTTTTCAGTGCCATCGATAAAAAGAAACATTGTGCAGCCATTTTCGTTGACCTTTCTAAAGGCTTTGATACAGTTGATCATTGTCTACTCTTAAAAAGTCTGAACATTGGTTTCGATCTCAGGGCTACTAACTCTCCAATAGACAGCAACGTGTGGCCCTAGGACAGAATAAATTAGAGCTACTTCCAATAACAAAGGGGGTCCCTCAAGGTTCGATCCTTGGACCAGTATCATTTTATATTTATATAAATGACATTGCCACCTCAATTGTTGACTGCAAAGTACACTTATATGCTGATGACACTATCTTGTACTGTTCGACTGACTATATTGGTACTGCAGTAGATAAACTGCAGCATTCTTTTAATGTCCTACAGTTGGCTTTTTACAACCTTAAACTAGTTTTAAATGTTGAGAAAAATAAAAGAGTCAATGAGTACAAATACCTTGGCATATGGCTAGATGACAAATGCACTTTTAAACAACATGTTAACAAACTTACCTGTAAACTGAGACAAAAACTTGACTCCCTGTATTGTAACAAAGTATGTTTCCCAAAGCACACAAGGAAAAAGACCAGTGAAGCAACATTATTGCAGAACAACATTATTGTTCTGGATTATGGTGATGTGTTATACAGATATGCACCTGTAACTACTTTGAAATCTCTAGGCTCTGTATACCACGCTGCCTTAAGATTCATTACTGGTGACCCCTACAACACCCATCATTGTATACTATATGAAAAGGTTGGCTGGTCATCTCTGTCTGTGCGTCCGGAGATACATTGGCTTCTTTTTATCTATAAAGCGCTTACTGGCCATATGCCATCGTACATCACAGAAATGCTCAGTGCTCGCTCTAGTGATTGGATCCTCCTTCAGGTGCTCGCTCTAGTGATTGGAACAGCCTTCAGGTGCTGAGAGCTTTTACAGAGCTGGGAAAATCTGCTTTTAGCTACAGTGCATCAGCAAGCTGGAATTCATTACAGGAAACTCTAAAACTTCGCTCTCTGGTGTCACATGAACACTAAACTTTTAGTCTCTAACCACCTCCGCACAGCCTGCAACTGCTTTATTTGATTTTACTTAATTTTTAATATGACTTTTGGTATGTTTTAGCTATGTCTTAGCTATTGTTTTTACTTTTACTTTTGTACTTTTATCTCTTTGCTTTTTTTCTCATCCTTTAATTCTTTGTATTTCTTTTATTAGTATTATTTTTATTTTTTTTTATTATCGTCAATTTATTGTCTTACATCTATTTATTTCATTCATTTATGTTTTTATTTATTTTATCCTTATCTGTTCTGTTACTTTAAAAGTTGTTATATTGTAATTTTAATAATTTATGGATTTAACAGTTTATTGGCACCTTCTTATTAAATTTTACTTTTATGATTTTTTATTATTTAATTATAGCATTTGATTATTTTTTTTTACTGTACAACTTCTCAATCCCTGATTGCTGTATTACTTGGCTACATAGTAAATGAGGGTCTCCCTCAATGTAGTCCGAGTTTAAATAAAGGTTGATTGATTGATTGATTGATATGGCCTTCCTTATGCAGTCAGCCAAACAACCACCAGAGCACAACTAAGCACATCAAGAACTCATTAATAGCAGTCCTCAACCCATTTGTCTAGCCAAAATGATAAAACCCAACAGTTGAGAACCTCAAGCGTAAATAAATGTAATTCATACCTGTTAGCTAATCGTAGAGGAGCTATAAAAAGTCCATCTTGTGAATTAAATATCCAAATGGACTACATTAAATTCCAAATGAAGAAGCCAAGGCAAAGACTGAATTACTTGAACACCAGTTAAAGGTGGATGGGTGCTTTGAGTGCCTTAAGGTGGTTGACACATAATAAAGCTTAACAGTAATACAAGAAATAAGTATTGATTTAGAATCATATAAGAAAATGACACAGATCAAATTAAAAGATAAATATCAAGAGACAGAGTTTTAATTAAATACTAAGTTTAAGAGGTGTTTTAAGATGCTTCTTAAAAGTGTGGACTGAGTTTCACTGTCTAACAAAAGGTGGAATTGAGTTCCACAGTTCAGAAGCAAAAAACTGAACGAGGTATCTCCAAGTTTTCTGTTTTACAGAAGGTATTTGCAGGAGGTCAGTATTTGCAGATCTAAGATCACATGTTGGAACATAAACAGACAGACATTCTGAGATGTGAGTGCTAGGTAATTTAGAGCCTTAAAAACTAGTAGAACTTTTAAGTCTTTCCTGAACGATACAGGTACCCAGTGCAATTTCAAAATGAGAGCGATATGATCCCTTTTTTGTTGTTGTTATGATGCATGCTGATGCATTTTGTACGAGTTATAAGGGATGTATCATTTTTTTAAGAAAGTCAAGTAAGACGAGCATTACAGTAATCAACTGTGCTTGTAACAAATGCATAAACAAGTTTCTCTGCGTCACTCTGAGAGAGAAAAGGCTGAACTTTAACAATGTTTCTCAAAAAAAGCTACTTTAGTGACTGTGTTTACATGCTGGATAAAACAGAACTCAGAGTCTAAGATCACACCCAGGTTTCATACTTCAGGTTTGGTATATTAAGTTTCTCATAAAGCAGCTTTCTCTGAGTTTTAGTACCAATGATCAGTATTTCATTTTTTTCATGATTTAATTGTAGCAACTTTTTGCAACATCCACTGAGAAATATCTGACACACAGCTGGTCAGTATGTCTACAGAATCTTGTGTAGAGTCTGTGCCTGAAAGGCCGATCCAGTATTCAAACTCGGATTATTCAAGTGCAAGACAATACAATATACACAGTGCAATAAATAAATACGAAAGACTTGCAATAAATACAAAACAGAAAACAGGCAGTATACGGTACTGAGAATATGTGGAGTTGTGCAAAGGAGGATGTAACATACTATAACAGCTTAGCAGACAGCCTAGTATATATGAGCATAGCAGTCACAGCAACCAGAACAGCTATGGTATACAGTATTTGATTGATACAGTAATTCTAGCAGCTAACATTGTTAAAGTGAAGTAAAATGTGCAAAAATGCATTTTGCATTTTGCAAAAATGCAAGTCAGACATTGTTGTGGAAATAAAATGTGCAAAATGCAAGTATTCAGATCTACAGTCATATCAAATGAAGTATTTTAGTGAAATGCATTAATTATATTTAAAATAAAGTGTTCCAGACATAATTTGAAACTGCAAGAAGTGGGAAGTGAGTTAGTCTCATACTGTTATGTAGATGTGTGTATGTCTGTGTGGGTATCCTTTAATTCAGTCCGTGGGATTTGAGGAATCTGATGTCTTGTGGAAAGAAACTGTTGCACAGTCTGGCTGTGAGGGCCCGAATGTTGCGGCACCTTCTTCCAGATGGTAGAAGAGAGTTTGTGAACAGTTTGTGTGAGAGGTGTGTGGGGTCAGTCACAATGCTAGTGGCTTTTTGGATGCAGCGTGTGGTGTAAATGTCCGTGATGGAAGGAAGAGACGTGATCTTTTCAGCTGTCCTCACTATTTGCTGGAGGGTCTTGCGGTCGGAGGCAGTGCAATTCCCAAAGCAGGCAGTAATGCAGCTGTTCAGGACGCTCTCTACAGTACCTCTGTAGAATGTGGTAAGGACGATTGATGGGAGATGAATGGGAGATGAGTGTTCAGGGTCCAGGTGAGGTTCTCTGCTAGGTGAACACCAAGGAACTTGGTGCTCGCTACAATCTCAACAAGGGAGTTGTTGATGGTGAGTTGTTGAGAGTGGTCACTCTGTGCGCTCCTTAAGTCAACAACCATCTCCTTTGTTTTGTCCACATTCAGATGTACGTTGTTGACTTTACACCAGTCTGTCAGTCGCTGCACCTCCTCTCTGTATGCTGACTCATCTATCTTGCTGATGAGACCAAACACACATAAAATAAAGATATAAGCATGTTATGTGATACAGTTAACTGAATAAAACAATACTCATCTCATAGCATTCTCTGCACTTTACTTTGCTGAAGTAATGCAAAATACACAGACTCTCTTTAATGACAGAAAAATAAAAGTAAACCAAAAAACTTTCAAGTGTACCTATCTTCTTTCCAACCAAAACCAGACTTTAAGGTAGCATTTGGTACAGTCCTTTATCACAGCTGAAACGGTTAATGTGTTCGTCAAAGCTGTGCATAACAACTACCCAGTTAATTAGATAATGAGCTGAATCAGGCATGCAAAATGACTGGGAAAAGCATAAATGTCCACAGTGTGGAGTCATTGTTTAGTGAATAGGGTCTGGTGACAGACTTTTGAGTTCCAGTATAATTTGTTCCACTGCTATTGCAGTTTTTTCTTTTTTAGCCCCTTAAAGTTATTTTCATTTTATCAAGTTCTGTTTCTTGGCCATACATTTTCTATTGTTATAAGAATGGTTGAGCAAAAAACAAATTTCCTCTTAAACCAGATGTAGTTGATCAGCCAAGACATGTTTGGTGTCCAAATTTTGCTTCTTTAGTTTTAATGTGGCTCTCAGTTGCTGGAAGTCAATAGTCACGTAAATCTTTTCTGTTTTACGTCATTCTTTTCCAAAACACCCTCAACCCACATCCAACTGTATATGAATCTGTTTTTAAAAAAAAACTAGTGACAATGTTATGACTGATGCACCAAAACGAGACTTAAGCCCTATTCGAGCAGGACTAGTGTACCTGGGGATTTACTGTAATTTGAGTGATTACTGACAAGGTCCAAGATTTTAATCCAGTTAAAATCTGCCATGTCCATAGTTTTTGCCAAACTCAGAGCTCCTCTGTAATTAACCAAATGTAATAACAAAACCAGGTAACAGAAAACAGACGAGGCTGAAGTTGACTTCCTATTTGCCAGCTTCTTGTTTGAATTTTCCCGTTCCACTTTAGATAAAGCAGCAGTTTCCTTTATCCTGTATGAATTGACCAGTCAAATCACACACTAATTATATTACTGGATCTCTTCTGGTAAACACATTGTGCTCAAACAGGACTTTACACACACTGTGAGTGTTACTGCTGGGGATAGGCTACAGAGGTGTTGTGTACTTGGCTACTTTTTAATTCTTATTAAATACTGATCTAACTGATCAGAACTTTTTAGACAAAGTAAAATCTTTGACTTTGCAAACAAAGGCCCATCTGCAGGCATCGGCAGGTCTGGAGCAAATCCACTAATAAATATTATTATCCTGTCTCTAAAGACCACCCACAACCCCCCATCTGCTCTCACCTTAGGCAACATTGTGCAGAAGTGGGGGCTGGGGGGGGGGGGGGACTATGTGAAACATC
>JAILXH010039522.1:0-10884 GCA_023558415.1 Piaractus mesopotamicus
GGGCTGGTGTCATTTCTACACCTCCCCAAAATGAGAGCAGAAGTGTGAGGACAGAGATCTGCAGGGTCGCTAGATGGAACCGCAGTAGACATCATGACCCTGTGGTCAGCAGACGGAGTCTAATGCAAACTGTGCAAAAACAGAAGACGTTGCATGTCACATTAAATGAGATGGTGCCAATAAAATTTTGGCCTAATTCTGTGGCAGACTGAGTGATCTCATTCATCTTCACATATTGCATGACAGATTACATGATAAAGATTCTATGATTGTAAGCAAAGCATTAGAGAAAATGATGACATTTTGCATCAGCTCTATTCATTTGTATTTGGTGTGAGTTGTGCATCTACCCATGCTGTGCTCTTATTGGTTGCTTTTTAAATGTGCATTGTAGCAGCACTCGCCTTCAGAGATTCTGGTCTAAACGTTGCTGAAGCTTTGTCGAAGGCTATCTTTGACCAAATTGGCTGCTGGGGAGCACATCACATTAAGCATTCTGATGCTATCTTGTTATTTCATCAAAGACACTGGGACAACCTATGGATGAGTTGTGCGTATGGAGGGGGAAAGCTGCAAATTAATTGCCCTTTTTGGGATTAATAAAGTACTGTGAACTGAACTGAACTGAACTGAACTGTAATAAATGTGTAAAATTGAATACCATCATTTGAAAGAAGTCATCGGTGAGTTAGCATCTTAAGGGCTATATCATTACTTTATTAGCTCAGGTGTGTTAGATAACTACAAACTACTCCATCTGTTATATCTATCTTGCTATCTTGCTATTAGGGTTAGCTCACTAAAGCTAACCTGTCGAGGACGAGTGTGTTCCGATTGAAAAATCCACTCCTTGCTGTTCCCTCCTTTTGCTGTGAGTGGAAGGAATTGAAGTTAGAGTGGGCAAGTAAAAAATTGTGTTGAAACAGGACCCAGGATGGAACTGTCCCTCTCCCACAATGCTTTTCAGTATCAAGGAGCAAGGAATCTGCCTGGTCACATGGAAAAGACAGAAACTTAGTGTTGTCTTCCAAACATTTTGAGGCATCTGATGAACCTGCAAGGTCAAAAGATTGAAAAGATATATAAAAAGTTTAACTTTTGGCTTTTATTCCCAAAGATGACTATGGAGGCTCTAAGCGACTTTGGGGCTCCCACCCACTCCAACCACATTCTTTTGTATGCGAGAACAGAAAATCATGTACCTATTTAATTTTGATCAAGAAAATAAATAAGTAAATCTCTAGAATCACTTTGCTTGTTCTAAAAATTGTATTTAATACTTTTATTTTAAAGTAAATAGTCTTCGGGGGTCATATTAAGGGCCCCCTGGTGGCTTGGAGGCCCTAAGCATCTGCTTATACCGCTTATAGCAAGAAATGGCCCTGTCAGTACCTTCTATGAAATGTATATGTAAGGTATGTTAAGCTATGAGAGTGAAGCTTAGGACATATGCCTTAGGGTTAAAGGGGTTAATGCGTGAAAGAGTGCACTACTAAACTAGAAAAGAACATTTGCAGAGAAATAACTGTTAAACCAAATATTTTGTTGCAAATGAAGCTAGCATCAGTGCTGCTGTGCTGAGTGAGCAGCCAGTTGATGGTGGATTAGCAAGCCAACATGGAACCACACAAATACAAGGGGGTATTTAACACACTGCATGATGTGCACACATGCAGTACACAAGTAATCACAAATTCTTTTAACATGATTAGGCCTCTAACAACGATTACACAATCGCCTGGTCGCAATTATTTCAGCTGACTGCAATGACTTTGCACAGTTGTTAGCTTTCTCAATCATATGTTAAAATTGCAATAAACAGTGTAAAATGGGTTAGTTTTTATCAGCTGGGTTAAGGCAAATGCATGCAAATAAAGGAAAGTAGACAAAGTTCTGACTAGTGCTATAACACCTTTGGATGGCAGCCCTGCTGTTTGGAGCTGCTAAGTATGGACAGCTAACAGCTTTTGGACTTTTGGCTCTAAGGAACCCATATACTACATTTTTCTTGAATTTTATATTTCCTCTCTGAGGTCCATTTATAATATTTGTGTTGTTTATGTCACAAAAACAGTCACAATCAGTCACAATTCATTGTAACACGACCATTTTCCAAACCTCCTTTATCCCTTATAATTAAACAGGCTGTTTTTGTTAATGCACCTTCAAGACTGCTATATGTAAATGAACTCTGTTGTAATTGGCTGCCCTGTATTGTCCCTCATTCAAAAAGCAGTTCAGGATGAAACACTCTTTATAACTTTGGCTAAAATACTGTAAGCTGAATAGGTGGATATTTGTAAACGTGTTGGTTTTTAATGACATCACAGAAACAATGAATTCAAAACAGGCTGCTTTTGCTACTGCATCAAACTAGTTTATTACACAGAAGCAGGGAAATTTTCAGCTTTTTATGATATAGGCCTTTTAACACAATTTGGCTGTCTTTCAAATAAAGACAAATTGTTAATCTTAATTATTCATATGGCAGTTGATTATCAGCTGAAATTTCATTACTGTCACAGTCCTAAATATGGCTAAATGAAGGTAATTGGCTAGACGAAATCTAGCCAATCATATGTACAAACAGGAGAGTGACTAGGTAAGACTACACTTCACATAGATTAGCATGCTAAGTTAGCATATTTTTAATGTTTCATATTGGGCCACGGGACATCAGGCCAATCCATGTACGTACAGGTCAGTGTGAGGTCAGTGTTTGAGTCCAGGTCAGAGTGTGTAGGTGTTGTGCTGGGAACAGCTCTGTAGACCCTGCTTCATGTACTGGGTGTAACTGGGTGCCAGTAGAGAGACTAGATCAGTAGAGGAGGTGAGAGAAGTGTGCTGATGGAGGCGTGAGGGCTGGTGTCATTTCTACACCTCCCCAAAATGAGAGCAGAAGTGTGAAGGCTGGTGAGGAGAGATGAGATCAGCAGGGTCACTGCACAGAGCAGACGCTCGACACTGTGACCCTGAGGTCAGCAGACTAGGACTAAAACAACCTATGGATGAAATACTGCAAATCAATACAAATGTACTTCTGATTGGCAGTGGAGTATGGTCCTGTCCCAGTCCCAAAAGTTTCTCCTGAAATCAAGGGTATTAATAGGGAGTTTTTTCTGCAGTCTTTGCTGCCTCTACTCATCTGGGAAAGTTTTAGACTAGATTTTGAAATATTGCTGTGAGGATTTGATTGCACCTGTGTCAGCAATAGACGCACCTTAAAGTAGTTGAATTCACTCATTTGAAAGGGTGTCTGGCTAATTTTGGATATGTAGTGTATATAAATTTAAAAGGCTTTCTAATTGAAAATGAACAAAACTTTATCAGAGGTTGTCCAAAAGGACACATTCAGCTTAGGCCTTCTCCAGAGTTTACAGATGAAATAAGCCCAGCTGTTTAAAGGTAACCTGACATCACCTGCCTCCCTTAAAGTGTCCCACCCCTACAGGGCTTTGAAAGCCATCAAGCTGTAAGGAGTTGGCATGGTCATATGGCAAAGACAAGAGTGAACATTTTGAGGCATTTGATAAACATGCAAAGTCAAAAGCTTGGAAAATGTGCATGCTGGCCTTCGTTTCCAAAGAATATTGCGCAAAATGGGAAAAAATTTGCTCACATTTTGGGAATGGTCTTCATTCCCGGTTATGTTGGCACTGTTGTCCAAGAAACATATTATGCTGGGAACTGCCTATGACTAGATGGCAAAAACAAATTGAACACCATTAAAATAAACATTTTTATATACTTTGGCAAATCACACTGGCAACTATAAGTGTATGTACAGGTCAGTGAGAGGTCAGTGTTTCAGTCCAGGTCAGAGTGTGTAGGTGTTGTGGTGGGAACAGTTCTGCAGACCCTGCTTCATGTACTGGGTGTAACTTGGTGCCAGTAGAGAGACTAGATCAGTAGAGGAAGTGAGAGAAGTGTGCTGATGGAGGTGTGAGGGCTGGTGTCATTCCTACACCTCCCCAAAATGAGAGCAGAAGTGTGAAGGCTGGTGAAGAGGAATGAGAGCAGCAGGGTTACTGCACAGAGCAGACACTCAACACTGTGACCCAGGTCATGCATAGCCTGATGACAGATGGCCCATAAAGATGAAGCAGTGTACAAAGTTATGTAGTGTAGGTCAAATGCTATTAAAAACAAAGGTTCCTGAGTTATTCTTTGAAAATTTAATATCAGAGCCAAGTTTGCTTGGATTGGTTTTGGAACAGAAGTTTCTACTATATGAAATAAGGTTTTAGAAGAATGTGAGTTTCCTAACAGTGCAATTAGCACATACATACCTGCTGTTGATTCATAATTCTTGATCTATCTGAAGATTAATATATTAATATATCTTAACATTTTTGTGTCTGAAACCTTTTTTTGTGTCCGAAAAGTGTATTACAACTTTTTTTCATCCATATCCTGATTCAGTTACAATAAGCCAGTTGACAAGCACACAAAGATATATTTGGGTGCAGTCATTGACCCAGACTTTACCCTTATGGTTCTCTAGGCCTTCTGAGATGAAAAATACATCTGCAACAGTTAAAACCTTGAAATGTCTAATGTAAATATATCCAAGATTATTTTTTTTTCTTGTGGTATTGAGGTAGATACGGCCAAACTAGCTCTCCCATTGGTCAGGACTTCAGGAGCTGCGCAGAAGGCCTTAACTACCAACATAATTGGGAACTGATAGTGGAATCAACCAATCATGCTTTGGTTTCCAATGAGTGAGACCAATTTTGTTAGAAGAAACATCACTTTAGGCCTTCTAGAAGGCCTAGATATGTCACTGTAGGCTGTGTCAATACGAGCTATAGTCTAACTAGGTTTCAGTCAGTTATTAGAAATAGAAAAGAGTGGTGGCAGCCCTATGCCAGAGCATAGAAGGCAGCACTGTAAAACTGCAACATACAAGGTAAATTTTATGTTCATGTCTATTACAAGCTTCAAATAAAACACATGGAATGCCCTTCACAACCTTCAAATATCTGTGTTTAATCTAGAATGGACAGAGCGTGTTCATGCGCACCAGCAGTAGCTAGGAGAAGTGACCAAGTGCTGACATTTATGGCCAGAATTGAAGGCCAATGCAATTCAAACACATCAGAAATCACAAGCTATACTGTATGTTTCTTGCTTTGGTCCCCAAAAGATGCTGTTGATACTGCTAAGAAACATTACTTCTTTTTAGACATGCAGCTTGGCCTCCTGTTTCTGGAGGTCTATCTCCAGTGCTTGGTTCCAAGACTAATTTAACACTCTTAATTGAGTTCATCATGATGTTCCTACGTAGTTGGAACCAAATCCCCCAGGATAGCAGGGAGCAAATTGGCACAACCTTGGTCTAAACTGTATTGTTACATGATTTATCTCAATATTTACTGTTAATACAATACATATAGGGTCAGTGATTATGGGTCAGTAGGAGGTCAGCTGGTATGTACAGGTCAGAGTGCGTAGGTGTTGTGGTGGGAACAGTTCTGCAGACTCTGCTTCATGTTCTGGGTGTAACTGGGTGTCAGCAGAGAGACTAGAGCAGTAGAGGAGGTGAGAGAAGTGTGCTGATGGAGGCGTGAGGGCTGGTGTCATTCCTACACCTCCCCAAAATGAGAGCAGAAGTGTGAGGACTGCTGAAGAGTCCAAGACATGTTTGGTGTCCGAAAGTTTGCTTCTTTAGTTTTGCACTGGAGCCACAACGCTAATGTAGCTAACAAGTAATGGAAAGTTATAGTCATCCGTTAGCATTGTACAAACTGCATACCTAAATCATTACACAATTGCCCCGGACCCAGTTGAGTAATCTCAGATAGACTTGCTTATGTGTTTTTGACATACCGTCGTCTACATAAATGGACAAAAGCGCAGAGCATAGCTAAAAACACACCTGAATTTGCTGATGTGGGAATCAGGATTTAGGCTTTCTGTAGTGTGTCTCTCAACACTTCTGCTCTCATTTTGGGGAGGCGTAAGAATGGCACCGGGCCTCACACCTCCACAGGCACACTTCTCTCACCTCCTCTGCTCCTCCACTCTCTCTGCCGGCACCTTCATTCCTGCTTCTGAGCTCAGGAGCACAGTTCCCACAGCAGCACCTACACACAATGCCTCTAATCTAGACCCAAGCATACAATTACCCCTGACCTCTTCTTGACCCATTGTCAACTTCATATGCACATTTGGAATTTCCAGAAAAAAATAGAAGCAGCTTATAAACGGGCTCACGATATATAACAATATCTCATGCAATCAACATTCTTACGCAATCAACATTATACATCATAATATAAGTTCTAAGCATGGCACATATAATGATGATATTGTATATGTTTGTGTTGATTGTGTATTTGTTCGAGTGTTTTCTAGTCTAAAATTATAGTTAAAGTCCCCATCAGACTTGGCTTCAGAAGTTTCTGACCTCTGAACTGCTACCTCTCTGAACCAAAATTATGACACTGAACTCACATCAACACTGCTGTACCTCAGACATTCATACCAGTGCCACACACTACGCTACCATATCAGTGCCACTCCCGTGTCAACAATGATTCACTATAATAATATCCGGTCAGTGTCGGTCCTGTAGCCAGAAATGTACTATGTATATGAATGGCTGCTGATAAACTACACTATATGGCTAAAAGTATGTGGACACCTGACCATCACATCTATATGAGCTTGTTGGACATCCCATTGCAAAACCATGGGCATTAATGTGGAGCTGGCCTCCACTTAGTGGCTAACAGCCTTCACTCTTCTGGAAAGACTGTAAACAAAATTTTGGAGTGTGTCTCTGGGAATTTGTGCCCATTCAGTCAAAAGAGCCTTTGTGAAGTCAGACACCGTTGAGTTAGAAGACCTGTTGCCGTATTACTGAAACATTCTAACTCTGCAATCTTTACTATGGCAACTTTAGTTAGGACCGAATTTAGGACAATTAAGTTCATAATCTTATCCTATCTCGGGTGAAGAAAGCAGTGTTACAGAAACATCCTAACTGGACAAAATTTCTGTCATAACTTTAAGAAACCCCAGTTGTGTCCTAACTGCTTTAATCATCTGTTTCTACTGTTTTTAGGCAACTATGACAGGCAGCATAGTTCACCACTAACAGTGGTTTCAACTGTGTTTTTTTCTAACTCTAAAATCTCCAACACTGCAGACACGATCTCCACTGTCCTCTTTTATTACCGACAAGTGTTAATGTTGATAAAAATTCATCAAATAAAATATTACAGCAACGGGGGCGAATAATTAGGAGACAGAGTTGAAAATGTGGCTGTTAAGAGGAACAACATTAGCTTGGTCGGCTAAAGAATTTGGGTAATGGAAACTAAAACTAGGGAGCCGTGATGCTCTGATAAACAGCATAGGGTGCTGTCACAATATTCTCCAGTTTGTTGCACTTTAGTTTTGTTTTGACCCCTTTTTACATCCGTAAAGGTAGCTGTGTAGCTAACTAATTTACATTTTTAACACTATTTTGATTACGTGTACGTTTCAGCTGTGCACATATCGTCTGATCAGTTGACTGTTGACATCAGATGATTGTTGACTTCGATTGAGCAGGTTAAGGTTAACCTACTAGAGATAAGATGCTGTAAGATACATTTTCGAAATGCTTCTGTATTGCAAATCTGTGAAAAGTTCTTCCTCACCAAACTTGTTTCATTATTTCTTTATGAAGCTCGCTTTGTGCATAGAAGCACAAACATGCTGGAACAGGAAAGGTTCTTCCCCAAACTGTTGCCACGAAGTTGAAAGCATATAATTGTGTAAAATGTGTTTGTATGCTGTAGTATTAACATTAGCCTTCACTACAACTAAGAGGTCCAAAGCCTGAAAAAAAGGCCCCAGACCATTATCCCTCCTCCACCAAACTTTACTGCCTTTAATTTACTTTACTTTACTTCATGTGCTACATGCTTTAGTACTTGCCAGACCCACTTAGTGAGCTGTTGTTGCTCCCATTTCACAATAACAACACTTACAGTTGACCAGAGAACATCTAGCAAGGCAGAAATTTCATGAAATGACTTGTGGCAATGATGACATCCTATGACAGTGCCACGTTTAAAGTCACTACGTTTTTCAGTACAACCCATTCTACTGCCAGTGTTTGTCTATGGTGATAGATGGAGGTAGATGTTTTTAATAAAGTGGCCAGTGAGTACAATCAGGCAACGCTAGACTGGCCTTCGTCATGAACAGCAAACACAGGTTTCTCCAAGAGTAGAGAGTGGAAACTATGGCTTTCTTTCTCTTTTTTCAATCTATAACAGTCTTACAAAATGATGAAAACATCTGCTTTTATTCAGAAGTGTTGACAGTGAAGGTTCAGAGGAAAGATGTTTGACTGGATGTAGTTTACATGGTTCGAGCAGAAGGGCAAAATTTAAACCATAAGGAGCTTGTAGGTCACGAGGAGCTAACATAGCTACGTGGCTAGCGAGATAGAGTGAGCTAACTTTCTAGTTTGTGGGGATAATTGATGTATTTTGAAAACTGTAAAAGCAAACAAAGCATAATTCTGTATTTTAGTCATTTGTGGGCTTCTTTGCAACAGCAAACAGCATATCAGATTATTTGGTGCCCCAGATCTGTTCAGTATGATTCCTTCATTTCCATATTGACATAGAAATGGCTACAGTGGCGAGCAGAGAGAACTGGCCAGAAAAAGTGCAAAAAGTACCATAATAAATAGGCCAGTGAGTGGAAGTAGAAGGTAGGTGTTTTTAATAAAGAGGCCAGTGAGTGGAAGTAGGAGGTAAATATTTCTAATAAAGTGGCCAGCGAGTGGACATACAAGATAAGTATTAATAATAAAGTGGCCAGTGAGTGGAGATACAAGGTAAATGGTTATAATAAAGTGGCCAGTCACTAGAGATACAAGGTAGGTGGGTGTTTCTAATAAGGTGGCCAGTGAGTGGAGATACAAGGTAGGTGTTTCTGATAAAGTGGCCAGTGAGAGGAAGTAGAGTTACAATTACAGTTACAAAATCTCAAAGTACCTTACAGAGAAACGTCAGCGAAACATTCAATAAATGTATACATTCCAAAATGTGGTAAATTTTGTAAAAATCCCCAAATTTTGTAGGCATTAAAATGTTGAAGACAAAAAGCAGATTCTGATAATGTTTTAGTTAATTATGTACAGAATACAGTCATAAACATTCTGCTATTCAAGTGAACAACAGCATCCTCTAGAGACAGAGAAGTGCAGATGTAAACAGAGAGGCGGTGTGATTAGGGTTAATGCCCTCATTCACAAAACTGGACTTTGACCAACGACATGCAGCCTGTATTTCATTTTAGGTCAGGGCCCTTCCAGCTGAGAGCAAAATCTGTGGAATGTAATCACACCACAGTGCCTTTGCTATTTGATACTTATAATGACGTAATTACACTGTAAGTATGACGGTTGTAAGTATGAATATTTATAGTGCTAGGGAAATATCAAACGAGGTGATGGGGTATGTAGGTCTACTGTTTGTCGACTGTTTTAAAGGTTTTAATTAAAGTTTTGCTGACTGCTGGTTTACTCTTTCAGTCAGTGAGTGGAAACAGATGCTGGATTATGTTTTAATCTCATTACCACGTTGGTGACATGTGAGCAGAGATTTGGTGAGATTAGGCTCAAGCCTAAACCAGTCTAAACTATGCATGCACTCTCTCCCTCACACACACATGCGCACACACGCTCCTGTTTCTCGGAACAGCAGCACCCTCAGCAGCAGTGTCCTGCCTTCCATTGCTCTGTATCTACCTAAGAGAGTGGGTAAGTGTGTGTGTGCGAGAGAGACAGTAAGAGGGAAGGTGAGACGTATGTTTTCAGACGTGCTTGTTACATTTACAATTGTTAACTGTTTGACAATTAGGAAAACTTCTTCACCTACTTTAATACACTTAAACTCTTCTAAATTTAATGTGAATTGTTAACACTCGCCATTGAGCACACATACAGTTACCTAAGTGTTACCTAATGGCAGACAATAAAGCTTAGGTCATTGTGTACGAAGTTCTGTTTAGATCCTTTGATTTTGCTAATGGTGTAATGATTTGCTTGCTAATGCCTGGCATATATAAAAATTAATGCTGACCTGTAACTACTAGAGTTAAACCTTCAGTTTGGGCCATAAATGTCAAGACTTGGTCAAAATTGAAATGAGAAAACACCTCTTTGATAATGCTAAGGATTCTAGTACCTAACGCTAAGCTAACGGCGATTCACATCAATATTTTTGGCCATTCAAGATTAAACATTTGAAGCTCGTAAAGACACCCTGTGTTCATTCAAAGCTTGTAACACACATATTAACATAGCAGTTTCTGATTCTATATAGAACCATATAAACACTTTCTCCATTAATCTGAAAAACCATTTAACGATGCAAAGGAACCCTTTAATCATGCAAAGGGTTCTTTGAGTGCACGTTTATTTTCTTTAAGCAGACACGGTAGGCAATGTGATGTTACAGCATAACCAGTCGCACTGAAACTGGTTACTGGATAAAGGTGCCATAAAGGATCCTCAGTCTGTCAGCATAAGGAACAGTCTGCAGTTTGTATTTACAGCTTCACTGAAAACATACCCTCCTTAACACACACCCAACCCCCTCTAGTAGTATTGTAAATTGCTGATGGCTGGGGGGGTACGACTGTGTGAAGGTATTGCACACAATAGCACAAGCATTTCAGACAAGCTCTTGGATTTGCAATCAGCATCCAGAAGGTCTAGAGCAACCAAAAATGATCCAACCGATTTCTCTGTCACTTCTTAATTATGTTAGTGAATAATCTTGCATGTTACACCTACAGTCCAACTCCTGAAGTCCTGAATGATGGTAGAGCTAGCTTGGCTTTATCTATCCAGATGCTATAGGGGGGGGG